>JABSSW010000010.1:600000-908572 GCA_018902385.1 Physcia stellaris | reverse complement strand
TACGATTTCAAAATTTTTCGTAATTCGACATTTTTTTTGATGAAATTGTTAATTTCAATAACGATTCGTTGTTTTAATAAAATCGTTCGATGAATATTTACAATACACGTTACAATGATTCGATTATTCAATAAAAAAAAATTTTGACACACGTGTTTGTGTAATTCGAATAATTTTTTTTACAAAAATGATTTAATTAACGATCGCATGATAATCATAATATTTTCAACGATAATTGAAAATGAAAAAAAATATTGAACGTTTAATGAAAAACAATGAAAATGACGTGCAATCGAACGTTTACATTGTCGCGCACGAAATTTTCGACAAACGATCGAAACAAAAATTCGTATTGAAAAAATTTTTGATTGATATTTGATCACAAATATTTGATCAATTGAAATGCAATCATTCATTCGTTCGAATTCATGCAATTATTCATTCATTCGAATTCATATAATCATTTATTCATTCGAATTCATGTGATCATTTATTCATTCGAATTCATGTGATTATTTATTCGTTTGATTTCATGCGATCATTCATTCATTTGAATTCATGTAATCATTTTTTCATTTTAGTCGATTTTTTTTTGAATCAATGTTTCATAATGTTTGATTTTTGATTTCAATCATTCGTTCATTCGAATTCATGCAATCATTCGTTCAATTGAATCATTATTGATTTTATTTCATGAATCAAAAATTTCAATTTAGAAATCGCGTTACATGAATGCATCAAATTTCGAAATTCGTTCGTGATTTTATTTTCAAATCGCATTCTTAAATGAACGTATGTATATTTATATATTAATTAAATTTTCAATTAAAAGTTTTATCAAATTAAAACATTCGCAAGATAAGCATTGTTGTATTCAACTATATCAAAATTTATGTGATTTTGTTGAAATTCTTCAACAATATCATGAAATAATCGTTGACGTTATGATGAAAAAACTGATTTGAAATTTTTTAAATGTTGATTTTAACAAACGATGTCATCAATCGATCAATAACAATTTGTTCGATTGAACAAACGCAAAAATTATTGACGTTATTTTCAATTCATATTTCAAAAATTGAAATTGAATTTCAATTTTGTTGACGAAATCGAAAATAATCATGAAATAAATGATTCGCAATCATTCAATTCGTTAAAACGTCGTCGTTCGCATTCGTCGTTTACATTTTTCAATAAACGTCGCAATGTGTTTCACGATCAAAATTTTGATATAATAATCATTGACGATTATTTCATTTTTCGTAAAACAAAATTTTTTTCAATTTGTATTGAAAAATTTATTAGCGTTGAATTCAATAATTTTTTTGAATGAATCGTCATTTTCAATTTTTGCGCATGATCAACAAATTTTCAATCGATTAATCAAATCGAAAATACATTTGATCACGAATAATTTCACGTCACGAATTGATTTGAATGACGACGTTTTATTCAAACAATTTTTTCGAAATTGACACAATTTTGTATATATATATATATTTTTTTTCGCGTCATCAAATACGTAATTTTATATTTTCAATGATTATTTCAATCGAAAACGATATCATTTTTGTGAATGAATTATCGCAATTTTCACAAATCAATCATTCGTTCGAAAAATTTCGAATTATTTCGAACATTTTTGTCGAAAACACAAAATGAAAACAACACATTCAAACAATATGATGTCGCGACAATTGAATTGTTAATAATGATTCGTATCACGCAAAAACACGTCAAAATAATTGTTTTCACGATTTTTTTTTTTTACACATTTTTAACGATAAAACTATCGATGTTTGCTGTTTTCATTTAACAAAAAATTCGTTTGATTGATTGTATGTTTTGTTTTTTTTTTCACGTTAATCGCGAATGTTTTTTCATTTTGTTTCGTCAATTGTTGTGATTAATTTGAATTTCGATTCACGAATTGATTTTTGATCAATTTCAATTTTTTTTTTTCATTGTGAATTTCGTTTTTTTTTCATCGAATATCAAATATTTGTTTTTTTTTTTGTTTTAATACATTTCGACAATATTCAGTTGTGAAAATTTCATTTTGATTCACACGATAAATGATTTTTTCATTGTTTTTTTCGTCATTTTTTCGTCATTTCGAAAACATCGTTTTTCATAATTTGACGATCAATTTTTATCGTTCATATTTATTTGATCGCGATCAAATCAATTGACGACGTATTTAATTTCATTGAATTTTCATTTTTTCGATTGTTTTAACATTACATTATTGATCAATCAATTATCATGCGAATTTCACAAACGCATTAAAAAAACGTGTTCGAAAAAACATTATTTTGAATATGAAAATCGCATATGAATATGAATTTGAATTTAATTAATTAAATAAATAAAAAATTTAAATGACATATATTAAGATTATAAATATATATTTTCTTTTTTTTTTTTTTTTTTTTTTTTTTTTTTTTTTTTTTTTTCTTTTTCTTTTTCTTTTTCTTTTTCTTTTTTTTTTGAGTTTCATGTCTTGTCAAATTTTCTCGAAAAAGACAATTTTCAAGAAATTTCTGATTTTTATGATCGAGAAATTTTTTGAAACGATAAAAACGACTTTGAAACATATAATCAAAAAAATGTTTCGATTTATTGACAATGATCATGACGAAACAAAACGCAAAAAAACGTTAAATCAAACGATTCGAAATGAAATTCGAAAAACGAAAAAAACAAAATTGAATAAAATCAAAATGTTCGCGATGAAAACAATTTCGAATAAAAACAATGAACGAATAAATAAATATATGTTTGTCGCGCATTCGTTTTTGCAAAAATCGAACAACGATGTTTTTTTCAATTTCAAAACGAGAAAAAAAAATAAAAAAAAAAAAAATTTTAAAATGATTTTCATGAACGAATTCATGAAACACAATTGCATCGACGTGCATTGCAAAAACAAAATAATCGATTATTGTTGTTAATGAATGTTTTATAAAAAATGCAATTCGTGTTAAATACAATTCATTCGATGAAATTTTGAAATTTGAATCGTAATATTTCGAAATCGTTGTTTTTTGATGACGAAAAAAAAAAACACAAAAACGAATGAAAATGCGATGAAAAAAGCAAAAATGCAAAAAAAAAAAATCATCAAAACGAAAAAACATACGACGAAAAAAACAAAATTGCATGAAAAAAAAAATACAAAAACGAATGAAAATGCGACGAAAAAAACAAAAATGCAAAAAAAATCAAGAAACTCAAAATATCAAAACGAATGAACATGCGACAAAAAAATAACAATGTCAAAAAAAATCAATGAAATTGCAAAAATCGAATTTAACATTGATCGTTTTTTAATAAATTATCAATTCAATTTTTTTGAATTCAAAAAAAATTTTGCAATGTTGAAAAATGATTCGAAATTTTTTCAAATTCATTCACATTTGTTAAATTGTTCATTTTCATCATCGAAAATTTGATTTTTTTTGTTTGAAACGCAAATTTTATCGTTCAATTGAAATTTTCAAACGAACGAAAAATTTTTACATTCGAATTTTACGAACAAATTATTTTTTATCGTTTCAAAATTTTGAAACGATGAAAACACAAAACAATGTTGTTATTGACATTTATGAAAACAAACATTAAAATTCGATCAAGAAAATTATCATCGAACAATATTTTTTGAAAAAATACAATGTTCATCATTTGAATTCATGCAATCATTCATTCATTTTTGAATTCATGCAATCATTCATTCATTTGAATTCATGCAATCATTCATTCATTTTTGAATTCATGCAATCATTCATTCATTTGAATTCATGCAATCATTCATTCATTTTTCATGAATTTCATTTATTTGAATTCATTCATTTATTCATTTTGAATTCATGCAATCATTCATTCATTTGAATTCATGCAATCATTTATTCATTTTTGAATTCATGCAATCATTCATTTTTGAATTCATGCAATCATTCATTCATTTTTGAATTCATGCAATCATATTGCATTGATGTGTTCAGCAATCATCGTTGTCGACGAAACACATTTCGTCAATCGAAAACAAAAAATGAAAAAAATCAAAAAAAATTAACGAAAAACGTGTTTATTCGAATAAAAAACTAAATTAAATTTGAAATGAAACAAAAAATTTGATCATTAACGTGTTCGATTCGATTTAATTCATTTCATTTAACGTTCGTATCGTTTAACGTTAAAAATGATTTGTTGTTTTTTTGAAACATTTGCATCATTAACGTGTTTTGACGCATCGTGATGATTCGCAAACTCGTTATTTTGTTATAAAAACGATCACATGTTTCAAATGTTTTGATTTTTAAAAAATATCAATCAATTCACAATTTCATTACAATTCACAATTTCATTAATATTTTTATTTTCAATTTTCGTGTTGTGACAATTTTTCTAATTCAATTTCAATGTCTTTTTTGAAATTTTTGATCGTGAAACTTTTCGATGTTTTTTTTCAAAATATATTCGATGTTTGACGCGAAATTTATCGACATATCGATTATCAACGATTTCATCAATTTTGCGAATTTGTCGACAAACGAACGATATTCAATGTCAATTCGAAATGAATGATTCGTCGACAATGATTTTTTTGTCAATCATTTTTTTTTTTTATTTTTGTGTGAACGTTTTTTCGAAATCGATCGAATTGCGAATTCGAATGCAAATTTTGATTGATCGATACAAATGTCAAACGATTTTATTTTTTTTCAATATCATTCATGAATCAATTGTCAATAACGACGAAAAAAAAATTTTGTATTTCGATATTTTTCATCGAATTCAAATCGTCAATGTTATGAAAAAAATGAAAATCACATGTCGCGACAATTTTTGAACGATCGAAATTCGTATCAAAAATTGAAACAAAAATTGAAAAAAAAAAAACGTGAACAAATTCGAAAATGACATCAACGAACGATCGTTGTTCAAACAAATTCGAATTACATTTTTTTCGTGATCACAATTCGTGACAACACGTCGATCGATTCGAATATTATTGTCATAAATACAATTGTTATGAAAAAATAAATGTGATAAAAAATGTGAAAAATTTTTTTGATAAATAATATTTTTTGTGATGATTTTTTGTTGTTATTTGACATTAAATATTTGAATCAATCACACACAATTGTAAATCATTGAATCGCGAATTTGTTTTGAATAAAACGATAATTATAACATTTTTTTGTGAACGCAATTTTGTGATGTCACGATTAACGACAAAATGAAAACAAATTGAAATAAATATTTAATTGCGACATTTTTATTCGATTGAAAATAATGCGATTGAACGAAAAAAATTCATGTTATTTATGATATTTATCGTTCAAATAATGTTATTGTAATTATCGTTATTTCAATTATCGTTCATCATTGAATAATTGATTTCAATTGAATGTCAAATTTTCGTTTTTCAAATTTTTTATTTTTTTCGTTTTCGTTTTCATCGAAAATTTTTCGACGAAAATCATGATAAATTTTTGATTTTTTTTTTCAATCATTTCAATTTCGAATCAACAAATGAAAATGTGATATTGTCGAAATTGTTTTTACGTTGATAAAAACAATCGCGTTTTTTCAATTTATTCGCGCAAATGTCAAACAACATCAATATCGATCGCAAATAACGAAATCATAAAAAAACATTCATTTGTAAATTCACGTTTTCGTAAAAAAATTATCAAAATGAACAAACAAACAAAAAAAACATATTGAAAATCGATGTTGATCGTTTCGACAATATCGAATCGATAATCAACGATACAAATTTTGACAATTTTATCGAAAAAAAAATTAAAAATTTTGTCGAAAATTCGATTATCAAAATCATAATTTATAAAAATATAATCGATATCAAAATCGAAAAATCATTGAAAATTGATTATAATTCAAAAAATAAAAATTCATTAATCGAAAATGAATTATATTATTTTTTCGAATTATCATGCGCATATGCATTTGTTAAATAATTCAACGATAATATATGCATTAAAAAAACGATAAATCAATTTTATATCGACGAAAAATTAAAATTTATGTAAAAACACGCACATTTAAAAAATGATATTAATTGATAAAATATGTTGAACACGTTGAACAACGACATACACAACAATAAATGAATGAAAAAAAATTTTTTGATAAAATCGAAAATTGAAAATGTTTCGATTAATCGATATTCATTATATTATCGCGATTGTATTAAAATATTGAAATTTTTCATAAAACACGAATTTTTTGCGAATAATTTAATATATGCATTTATTCGTAAATACGAAATTACGACGTCGAACGAAACACACGTGATTAACGACGATGTTCGAATATAAACAAAAATGCACACGACAAATTGATGATAACGCGTGCAAAAAAAATTGTTTATCGAAACGACAATAATATCGATCAAATTGATAAATGATCAATTCAAATTGAACGTTATAAATGACGTGTCACAATTATGATCAATATATATGATTATAACGAATTTGAACGATGCGATCATAAAACAACGTTTTCGATCAAACGTCATTTTATTGAATTTAATTTCGATATTTGTTGACGAAAACAATATGAAAACGAAATTTTATCATAAATTTATGAAAATCATGTTATGTCGTAAATTAACAATTTTTTGCGAAATTGATGATAAATTGATCATTGTTATTATATCAACATTGAAACAATATGCGATTTTCGAAATTTCGATACGATGCGCAAACGACAAATTTAAAAAATGTTATTCAATTTTAATGAATGTATCGATCGATTATTCGAAACAAACATTAATCACGAACGTCAAAAACAAATTTCATTGTTCGATTTGCATGACATCAAACAAAAAATTTGAAAATTTACATTCACACGAATATTGATTTATGCGTAATTATCAAATTAACAAAAATCAAATCAAAAAACAACGACAAAAAAAATGAAAAAAAAAATGATCAAAATCGTCATGAATACATCAAATCGATCAATAATTTCGTTTGAAAACATCATTTGTTCAATGTGCATCAAAAAATGTTTTCAAATTTTTTACATCAAATGATAAAAAAAATGACAAATTTGTATGTAAAAAATTGAATATTTCAAATTTCAAACGTCATGACGAAAATATTCAAAAAAAAACAACGCAAACGAAAAAAAAAATTGATTTGAATTCAAATCGAAACAACGAAACAATTGAATCAAACATGAACGCGTGTTTCATCATACAAAAATTTTATTATTTGAAAAATTTATAATGATACAAAAAAATGACAAAAAAAAAAATTCAAAAACAATATGCGTCAAATGATATTTGTTATAATTTTTTTTTTAAAAAAAACACAATTCGAAATATTGTTTTGCATTAAAATGATAATCAATATAACAATGATAATTCAATATCATTCGCATATCGAAACAATTATGAATTACATACAACATTATTTGAATGTTTTTAACATTGTCAAAAAAATTGCGTTGCGTTTTTTCAGAAAAAACGATTTTTCAATATTTTCAAAATGCACAATTTAATTCATTATTCGCATTTCATTCGAAAATACGATGTTTTGACAAATTTTAACATCGAAATTGAAAAAACGATTCATTCGAATCATTTGAAAATTTTGTGAAAATTGTTCAACAAACGAAAAAATTACGAAAAACAAATGTTACAAAACAATACACGTCGAACAAACGTTTTGATTGTCGATGATTACGATTTATGAAAACAAAATCGTGCAAACGATCATGTCGAAATTCAAAAAATTGATTTAATGAATAAATCGAAAAATAAACGACAAACAAAAATGACAAAATGCAAAAACATGAAACAATTAAAATGAATAATTGATAAAAACGAACAAAAAATCATCAAACGATTGAAATGTAATTCACGAAATTGATGTTACGCGTCAACAACAACGATTCAAATTCAAATTTCATGTTTATTAAAAATTTTAACGTTGTTTATTCGTAAAAAAAAAACAAAACAAAATTGTTTCGAATCGTATCAAAATTCAATTACAACAAAAAAAAAAATGTTTCGTGAATAAAACATTATTTTGTTCAAATGCATGAAAAATTGACAACATGATTTAAATTAAATATTAACGATCATGACATGAATCGTTTAACGATTCATACATGTCGAACGATTTTCAATTGACAAAAACGCGAAAAACGACGATGTGATTACGTGTGAATTCAAAAATGAAAATCAAAAACGATCGACAAAAAAACAATCGACGTTTTTGAAAAAAAAAAAAAATTGATCAATTACAATTTATATTAATCGTGAAAAATTTGAAAAATGTAATACAAAAAAATTCGTCAAAAAAATACATTGAAATATTGATCGATTTGTTACGTATGCGAAACAAAAATGTCATTGATGATATACACGATATGATGAAAATAAAAAAACGTTTCGTGTTCGACACATTCAAAAAATCGAATGTAAAATCTTATCGTTTTTACAACATTTCGAGCATTGTGCATATTATTCATGTTGTATTAAACATTAAAAAAATGTCAAACGTGAAATATATTAATTTTTTTTTGAATGAAAAAATTATCAAAAATTTCACGATTCAAATTTTTTTCAAAGCGATGTTCGAACAATCAAAAAAATACGATCGAAAATCGTCAAAAATATCAAAAATCAAATATTATGAAACGTTGATTCAAAAAAAAATCATTTAAAATGAAATGAATGATTACATGAATTTGAATGAATAAATGATTATATAAATTCAAATAAATGAAAAATTGCATGAAATCGTACGAATGAATAATTGCATGAATTCGAATAAATAAATGATTGCATGAATTCAAATGAATAAATGATTGCATGAATTCGAATGAATGAAAAATTATATGAATTCGTACGAATGAATGATTGCATAAATTCAAATGAATGAATAACGAATGATAAATTTGTGAATTAATTAATTTGTAATTTTAACACAAAAAAATGTGTTCGCGAATCAAATTCAAAAAAATTTTGATATTGAAATGAATTCATATTTTAAAAACGAAATGAATTTACACGCGTTATTACACATTAAATCAAAAAAATTAATTCGAACGAATACGCGTGCAAAATTTATTTCGACAATTGTCGAACACGCGATCGTTTATTTTATTTTTCATTCATTTTTAATCAAAATGTCGATCGATTGAAATAAATCAATCAATCAATGAATTTAAAAAATATTGATCGAAATTTTAAATATTATTTCAATTTTCTTTGAAAAAATAATTGATTACATCAAAACGTGAATTTCGACGAATAATTTCAACTGTAATTTAACGACGAAAAAATTGCAAATCGCGACAAAAACATAAACAAATAACGATTTACGTCAACATTTTCAACACGTATAAAATAAAATTTTCGTAAAAACAAAATGACATTTGATAATTTTTTATGATTTCATTCGATTTGTCGTAAAACGTGAAAACACAAAAATGCGTTACATTGTTTCAAAATCAAAAAAAATTCAATTTTTATCATTTGTTTTCATACAATTAACATCAAAAACGTTTGTAAAATCGTTTTTATTTTTTTTGCACGATCAATTCAATAACGAATTGTCGTTTCAATTTTCGATAACGTTTGCATCAAAATCGACGTTTATTTATTTTATTGACAAATCGCGATTTCGATTTTCGACAATTTTTACATCAAAACGAACATTTATTCGATTCAATTTCGAATCGTCGTTTCGATTTGCGACAATTTTCACATTGTTGAAATTATCAACGATTTTCATTTCGAAAATCGTATTTTTAATATTTTTTCACGATGAAATTGATGAAACAAATGTCGACGTCGAATATATTTTTATCGATAAATTAACAAACAACGCGTCAAATGTGATTTTCAACAATGTGTCGATTTTCATTAAATACATCATTCTGATCGAAGTGCGTAAAATACTTGTTGAACGAAAATTAAACGAAAATTGTCAACTTTTTTTTTTGTCGCGTTTGAATTTTTGATCGCGTTTGAATTTCAACGTTCAATTATCATTGATTCGATTTTACGAAAAAATATACGATGAACGTGCAATTTCGATCGTATTCAATTCGTTGTTTTTTCAAATTAATAATTATTGTATTTCGTTTTTGTTCAATTTACATTTATTCACATAATCAATTAACATCAATTATCGTTATTTCAAACATGTTCGTTGTTTTTGAACATGTTAATAATCGTTTATTTTTTTTTTCATTCGTTTTCTCAACGTCGTTCATCAAACGAAATTTTATTGATGCAACAACAAGTTCTATATTTTTGAAAAAACACAAATCAGAAATTGAAAATTCATTGATCGCAAAGTTTGATTAAAATTTGCGCTCGTCAATTTCAAGACGAAATCGAAATCATCATGTTGACACGAACGAAAATTATGACAATGAATCACAAATCATTTCAAAAAATTTGCGTTCGTCAAATCAAAAACGAAATCGACATCGTAATGTTGTCGAAAACTCAAACGATAATTTTGTGTCATCGTTCATTTCAAATGCTTTTTCGAATAATGACAATTTCGAATCAATTTCGTTTGTCGTCGATATCGAATCAAAATTTCATTTCATGTCGACAAAAATTCAAAACGCGCATGCATCAAAATCAATCGACAAAACGAACGCAAATGACGAAAATGATGAAAAATCAAACGAAAAAAACGATGAAAAAACGATAATGAATAAATATGTTTACAACGACAAACAATATGTGTACACGATTTGTTGATCACGAAATTTAAATTCAATCAAAAAATTTTGATGAAAAATTGCGAACACGACGAATTGTGAACGTAAATCGTTCGATTTGTAAAATACAATTCAAATAACATTTGAAACAATTCGTGCATTAAAATATCAAAATTCAAAAAAAAAATTTATTAATATCAATGATTGACGATGTTCACGATGTTGCGATTTATGTTAAATAAACAAAAAAACGAAATTATCAATGCGAAAAAATTCGAAATGAAAAAAATTTGTTTGTATTTTATTTGATGATTTTTTTTCATTCAGTTGACATCGTCGAAATTCAAATCGTAAAAATATTAATCATGTTTTTCACGTACAAAAGCATGATCGTAAATCAAAACGATGTTCAAAAAAAATGACGTCAATCGTTGAAAAAAAATCGTCATCGTGATTCAAAAAACGAAAATCATTGCATAAAAAAAAAAATTTGTGACACACATGCATGTGTGATTTTATTAATTTGTTTTATAAATGCAAATTCGTGAATGAATCAATATTGATTATCGTGTTTTCGACAATGATTTTGAATTGAAAAAAAAAACATTGAAAAATTTATCGATAAAAATGCAAAAAACAAACAATCGAATGTTTTCATAATCGTTCATGAAATTTATGATAAAAATGTCGTCAAAATTTCGAAATGAAAACAAAAATTGATCGATATTCGATCATCAATATTTATTCAATTGAACGAAAATGAACGTTTCGATTCAAACGCGTCATTAATTTGACATGAAAAATTTCAAAAATATGTTTTGAATGCGTCAATTAAAAATCATTACGTTCGCGAATATTTTTAATCGAATTCGTCGAAATTTATAATAATCACAACGATCGATTTATATGATAAACATGTGCAAATTCATTTGATGTTCAACGAACACGAATATTATTTCGAAACGAAATTGAATAAATTGAAATTCGTCAAAAATATTTTATTAATGTGTTCGATCATAACGATCGTAAATGAAACGCATTTTGTACGAAACAAAAATTTCGATCATTACGATTTAATTAAAAAATTCAACAAAATTGTAATTACAACGTGAAAAACGCATTTTTGATCGAAATCTCGTTCGACAAACGATTTTTCGATAATTTTGCAATGTTTAAAATTATGCAATATGACGCGAAATAAATTAAAAAAAATTGACGATATTAAATGAAAACGTTATGATTCAACTTAACAACGCGTACCTGAAATTCGAAAAACAAATAAAAAAAAATTTTCGTCGTACAAACAAATTCGTCAAATGATCGATGATTTGTTTCAAAATTTCAACGATGTTTTGTCAAAAATGATGATACGATATACATTCGAATCATCGTGATTCGACAAAAATATCAAAAAATCGTTGTCACATTTAAACATCGATATAAATATGATTTTTTTTTCGAAATTTTCGTCATTGTTGAATAAATTTGATGAAAACATCAGAAATCAAATACAAATCGCAAAGTCAACATTCAAGAAATTTGCTGATTCGACAATAATCAACAAAAAACGTATTTTATTCATGACAAGATTATATCGAATAGCATTCAGCTTCTCGTTCATGTTAAAATTTTGAAACGATTCGATCAATTTGCAATATCAAATGATTTTCGCGAACATGAAAAATTGAATTAAAAATGACGAAATAAATTCGAAATGTTCGTTATATTTTCACATTCAAAAAATATTCGCGATCAATTTTAAATTAAAATACATAAATCAAGTATTAAATGTTTGAAATGACAAAAAAAATGAAAAATTATTGATGTTGAATGAATTTGTTGTTGTTGTGTTTTTCGTTGTTCAAATACGTTTGTTTTTGATAATCGTATCGATTCATATTTATTGTTAACATAATTACAATATGTCAATCAACATTTCAAAAAAAAATTTGTTGTTTTTTTTCATTCAAAAATTTCGAACAAAAAACGAATTTTTATCAAACGCGATTTTCAACGTTACGTGAATTCACATAAAATTTCAAAAATATTGAAATTTTCAAAACACGATCGTGATGCATTGATTTCAACATTTCGTTTGATAAAAACAAATGTGATTTTGACGCAAACGAACAAATGCATATTGATGAAATCACAACATATGTCGTTTGCGAAAAAACAAAAAAAATGTCGCGTGTTACGCGTGATTCAAAAAAAATTTGTTAAAATCGTTAAATTCGTTTGTTCGACGATTAAAATCGAAATTGTTATTGTCAACACGTCGAAATTGAAACAATATTTCGTCACGACAACGATGAAAACAAAAAATGATGAAAAAAAACAAAAAATGATAACGAAAAAACAAAAAATGATGACGAAAAAACAAAAAATAACGAAAATAACAATATGATAAATGTTTGAAATATTACATTTATTGCATTCAATTTCAATAAAAACACGTGATTCGTATGAATTAACATGAATTCAAATAAATGAATGATTGCATGAAATCAAAAAAATTCGAATGAATAAATAATTGCATGAATTCGAATGAATGAATAAAAAATAAATGAATGAATTATTACATGAATTTCGATGAATGAATAAATGCATGAATTCGAATGAACGAATTATTACATGAATTCGAATGAATGAATAAAAACATGAATTTGAATGAATGAATTATTACATGAATTTAAATGAATGAATAAATGCATGAATTCGAATGAACGAATTATTACATGAATTCGAATGAATGAATGTTCACATATGAATGAATTTTATTTTTATGAATTAATTTCATTTCATTTTAATATCGTTTTTTGTCAATCGTGTTTGAATTTTTATTAAATATAAATATCGCATTTTTTTTATCACAATCATGATATCAATCACAATACAATATGAAAACGAACGTCAACATCAATTTAAATTACAAAAATCACGAATGTTTTTATCACAAATCGACGAAAACATGATGATCGAACACATTATTGCGATCGCGACATCAACAAATTTTCGATGTTATTACAATACATACGTTGTAACATTTTGACGTATCGTAAAATTTCATGCGATATTTTTTCGAACGCAAATGAACAAAAATATGTCGCAATGATTCAAAATCATATAAAATTCAAATTTTTTAATTTATTTTTATGTAATCAACATCGAAAAAAAATTTAAAATCGTTTTTAATTTTTTTGTTTATTCAATTCAATATCAAATCATCGTTTCGATTTTTGACAATTTTCACATCGAAAACAATGTTTATTTTGTTCAATATCGAATCGTCGTTTCGATTTTCGACAATTTTCACATCGAAAACAATATTTATTCAATTCAATGTCGAATCGTTGTTTCGATTTTCGACAATTTTCATTTCGTTCGAATTTTCGACGATTTTTATATCGAAAACAATATTTTTGATTTTTTTTCGCGATAAAACAAATAAAATTAATGTCGACGCAAAAAACATATCGATCGTCAAATTAACAATTGATGCGTCAAATGTGATTTTCAACAATACGTTTGTTTTTATTCGATACATTTTTTTGATCAAATTGCGTCAAATATTTGTTCAACGAAAATTGAACGAAAATTGTCAATTATTTTTTTTTGTCGCGTTTGAATTTTTTGTCGCGTTTGAATTTCAACATTCAATTATTATCGATTCGAAATCACGAAAAAATACACAATAAATTTTTTACGTTTATCGCATTCGATTTATCGTTTTTTCAAATTAATATTTTTTGTATTTCGTTTTTTTTCAATTCACATTTATTCACATAATTAATTAATTTCGATCATCGATATTTCGAACATGTTCGTTGTTTTTAAAAATTAATAACGATTTATTTTTTTTTTATTCGTTTTTTCAACGTCGTTCATCGAGCGAAAATTTGTCGAAATAACAACAAATTTTTTATCAATAAAAAAAATAAAAATAAAAAAAAAAATAAAAATAAAAACACAAATCAAAAATTGCAAAAATTGATCAAAATTTGCGTTCGTCAAAAACGAAATCAAAATCAAATCGATATTGTATTATTATCAACGACGATAACGATTATTATCACGATTCGATTCGACAAATCATTTCGATTGTTGTTTTTCAAAATAAAAATAATGATACATTCGATTTCAAATTTTTTCAACATGTCGATTGAAATTCAAAACGCGTTTGCATGAATGACAATCGACGAAACGAAATCATAATTCGAAAATGAAAAAAAAAAAATGATACGATCGATGAAAACAATGACGACGCGTTAATGAATCGATATGTTTACAACGACAAACAACATATATACACGATTTGTTGATCACGAAATTTAAATTTGATCAAAATGAATTGATGACGAATTGTGAACATGACGAATTGTGAAAATCGATTGTTAATTTCGTCAAATATTTGTCGAAAAACAATCGAAATGATTTATGCATCGAAATATTTGAATTCAACGAAAAATTAAAACAATATCAATGTTTGACAATGTTTACAATGCGATTATTCATGATGAATGAAAAAAAAAACGATGTTATCAATGCAAAAAAATCGAATATGAACAAAATTTGTTTTTATTTTATTTGATGATTTTTTTTCATTCAATTGACATCATTTGAATTCAAATTGTCGAACAATTTGTCATGTTTTTTGATTACAAAAATATGATCGCAAACTATACAAAAATGCAAAAAAAATGAAATGATTTATCGACAAATCGTCGTTATCGTGATAAAAATGACGAAAATCATCGTGCAATAAAAAAAAAATTATAACACGTTTGTATGTGTGATTTCAAATATTTTTTTTAAAAATACGATTTCGTCGATGAATTCATGTCGATCATAATATTTTCGCGATAACATTAAATTGAAAAAAAAACATTGAACAATTTATCGAAAAAAACGAAAACGACAAACGTTCGAATTTTTACATAATCGTTCACAAAATTTACGACGAAAATTCAAACAAAATGTCGAATTGAAAAAATCATTGATTGATATTCGAACACAAATATTTAACAAATTGAAAACAAATGAAAAATTCGATTCAAATGCGTCGTTAATATGAAACGAAAAATTCAACAATTATGTTTTAAAAACGCAAAACAAAAAAAATATTTTCGCGATCGTTTTCAAACAAAATTATTCAAATTCATGATTATCATTACAAAATTATCGTATGACGAACATGTGCAAATTCATTTGTTGTTTAAAAAATACGAATGATATTCAAATTTGAAAAAATATAAATCGAATCAAAATAAAAATATTTTTTGAATATGTTCGACGATATCGATTGTCGACAAAACGCATTTCGTGCGACAAAAACATGTCGATCAATTCGATATAATAAATCGAATTCAACAAAATTGTAATCACATCGTCAAAATGAAAAGTTCACATTTTCAATCATTTTCGAAGCGTCGTTCTGATCGTCGTTCAAACGATGAACAAAATTTATCACTTTTTCGCATGATAAATCATTTTCACAAAATGAATATCAAAAACGTATGTATTAAATCAAATTAAAAAAATTTGAAATGTTCGTCAATTATGAAAATTGTTATGTTCAAATTCGACAACGTTTATATCAACATCGAAAAACAAATCAAAAAAAAATTTTCGTCGTACAAACACAATCGTCAATTGATCGATAATTTGTTCGAAAATTTCAACGATATTTTATCAAAATTAATAATTCGACATGTTTTCGAATCATCATGATTTGACAAACACATCAAACAATTTTTGTCACATACGAACGTGAATGTGAATGTGAAATTTTCATCAAAATTTTCGTCATTGTTAAATCAATTTAATGAAATTATCAAACATCAATTACAAATCGTCGAATCAACGTTTTTAAAATTTGCGAATCAATCAATAATCAATAAAAAACGTATTTTGTCAATGACGAAATTATATCGAATAACATTCAATTTTTCATTCATGTTGAAATTTTGAAACAATTCGATCAATATTCAATATCAAATGACATTTATCGACATGAAAAAATGAATCAAAAATGACAAAATGAATTCAAATTGTTCATTGAATTTTCGTTTTGAAATGATTTTAATTATCAATTTTAAATCAAATTACATCGATCGCGATATGAATGTTTGAAACGAAAAACAAAATAACAAAATGTTAATGTGAATGACGTTTGTTATCGTTGCGCGTTTTGTCGCATTGATACGTTTATTGTTAATAACGAAATCAATTGTGTATATTATTAACATAATTATAATATATCAATTGACATATCATTGAAAAATCGTCGTATTTTTTCATTTTGAAATTTCAAACAAAAAACGAATCACGATTAAACGTGATTTTCAATGTTATGTAAATTCATTCGATTTTACAAAATTGTTCAAATATTTTCAACACGATCACGATATTATTTTATCAATTTTTCGTTTTTTGAATATTGATATGACATTAACACAATTCGACAAATGTATTTTCATGATGTCACAACATATGTCGTTTGCGAAAACGCAAAAAAAAATCGCGTATTGCGCGTGACACAATAACAATTTGTTGAATTCGTCAAATTTGTTTGCAATTAATTAGAAATTGAAAACATTGTTATTGATACAAATAAACGATGTCATTATTTTTTCATAACAATATTAAAAATGATGTTGAATAAAACGAATAAAAAATGCAAAAATAATATGAAATGAAATAAATGTTTCGATAAATTCATATATGTTCAATTCGTAATGTTTACAATACAATGATGCAAAAATCAAATATCGTTTTTCGATAAAATATATTATTGCATCAATTTTATGCGTTCGAAATCGATTAAAATTTTTTGATAATATGTTTTGCGAACATGAAATCGATTCAAATATTATGTAAAATGATCAAAGAAATTAAAAATTGATTTCAAACGTTTCAAACGTTTTGATCAAAATCGATTCGATTTCGAATCGATAAACAATGAAACATTTTTTCGACGTTCAAAATTTTTATTTTGATTCAAAAAAAAAATTAATTTCGAAAAAACAAAAATCAAATTCATTATTCATCAAATATTGTTCAAAATGACGATACAAAATTATTCAAAAATTTTCGTTTCATTGTTCATAAAACACTTTCTATAAAAAAAATTCGTTTTTTCTTATCAAGAAGTTTTTTCTCGATCGAGACATCAATCGTAAAAATTCAAAAACATCAATTTTCATTGCATTTTCAATCACAATTTTTCACTTTGCACACATATTTATGAAACAATGAAATTGTAAAATTAATCGAACGTATTTTAACGTCGCAACAATGAATCAAAAATGAATTGTATTGAATATGTTATTTGTTTTAAAAATATTGCGATTTTCAAATCGTCAAATTTCAAAATCGAAATTTTGACGTTTTTCAAAATTTTTTGTTAAATTCGATGTTTTTATCAATATTTAATTCACGTTTTCAATCAAAAAATATATCATTGCATTTTGAAATTAACACGAACATCAAAACGATTTGAATTTATACAATTGTTGTGCAATTTGCACATCAAACATCAATCAAAAAAATTTTCATTCATGAAATTCAAATTATAAAACAAATCAAACGCATTTCAACGTATCAACAATGACGAAAATCGTTTCATTATCGAAAAAATTATGATTTTTGTAAATTATTTGTTTTGTTGAAAAATTCGTCAAATAATCAATTTTTCGCAAAATTTCATTTGTTTATTTATTTATTTATTTATTTATTTTATTTATTTATTTTTTCAACATTTGCACGTTCGTTATAAAAGATTTTTTCGATTTCGATTTGTGTATCAATGTTTATTCGCGAAAACAAATTTTTAAACACGCGAAAAAACGAAAAACGCGCAAAAAACAACAAAAACAACTGTTCGATTTTCGCATTCGATATATTTTTTATCGACGATTGAAATCATTTGTTCGAAAAATGAATATTTCAATCAACAAACAATTTTTTATCGAACATAATGTCGAACAATATATCGACAATTTGTTCGATTTCGTCAAAAATATAATTTATTCAATTCGACGTTTCATTTTCGATGTTTTTTCATTGAATGAAAAATTAAAAAATCGAACGAAACGATTGATTGAACACGTTCAAATTGAAATTAAATTTGCAAAAATTGCATGATTGATTTATACAATTTTTGATGTTTTCAAATTCATAAATTTCGATCGAATTTTCAAAACTCGATACAATATCATTAAAAAAAAATTTATTCAAAATCATCGTCAATTCAAAATATTGCGATGAATTTTATAAACAGATTTTTCACGATATCGACGACGAAAAAATTGAAATTGCAATTCGTTTTCAAATCGAATATTATCGAGCGATTATTGAAATCGAATCAAAAAACAACAAAAAAATGCAAAATGATTCGAATTGAATATTTTTAAAACGTTTCAAAAAACGCAAAAAATGAATCATGATCGATTTTTTCAAAAAATCATTCGTGTATGAATCGAAATTATTGAAAACGTTTTCAATCAATTCGATTTTTTTGAACAGAATACGTTCGTATTTGATCAATATTATCGTTTTTTATTTTCGTTTTGAACGAAAACAATTAAATAATTTCAATTTATTAACGTTGTTGAAAATTTGCGAAAAAAAAATCATATTGCAATTTCTAGAAATCAACATATGTACATAATATTCAAAATGATCGATATCAAAACAAATATATTTTGCAATTTTATTGCGTTATATTCAAACGAAAATCATAATATGTTTCGAAAATGTGTTTAAATGATTGCAATTTTTGCAATTCAAATTTCATGTTTAACATTATTGAAATTTTTCAAATTATTTCAAATTTGCGACATTTTTTTTCGATTTGATTAATTCAAAATCAATTTGACGATCAATCATCAAAAATGTAATTTGTCGTTGCAATTGATTTGCAATTTGTACATCAATCAACAATCAAATATGATTTTCATTTATTTGATCAAAAATGTAAATCAAAATGAACGTATTTTAACGTTGTCAAAATAACAAAAATCGTTTCATTATCGCAATAGTTTTGAAATTTGAAAAATCATGTTAAAAATATATTTGTAAAACAATTTTTCAACAACGTTTGCAAAACAATTATGCGATATTCATGATAATTCAATGCATATTCGTTCGATTTTCGATGTTTTTGATTTTTTGAATAATGTTCATTTCGTATTTCAAAACAAATTTTCGAATGTATAGTTTATTTATTGAATCAAAATGTTATTAAGATACGAAATCGATAAAATCGCAAAACAAATGCGAAACGATTTCGCAATTTTATCAAATTTGATTTTAATTTTGAAAAATCTCGACAAAGTTTTTTTTAAAAAAAATTTCGAATTTATTTGTCATCAAAATAAAATAACATTCGTTGATTTTAAAAAAATCTTGAATAAACAAACACAAAATGATTTTCAATATGATTAACGACGAATGTTATTTTATTTCAAATCATTGTGATCACGTTAAAGTTTTTTTTGTTATCACGTTTGTTTATATTTCAAAAATTGTTTAATTCGAACAAACAATCGAATAAAACGTTTTATTTGTTATCGTCGAAACGATTTTTGACGTCGTTTTCGTCGACAAATGTTCAAAAATATCAAATATTTCAAAAACGATCAATTTCGACATTTTCTCGAATAATTTTTTTCGTTTTATTGTAAAAAACTCGAAAAAAAATGAATAATCAATAAAAAAAATTTGAATTCAAATTTCAAATATGTCATTAAAAAAATAAACAAAAATTATTTTTTAAATAAATTTTTCAAAAAAGAACGAAAAACAAAAATCATACGCGAAATTCAAAAATCGAATTTAATCAACGTTTTAATAAAAAAATTTAACATAATTAAAAAATTTACGCGTCGATTTAATCGACGATTCAAAATTACAATTTTCGAAATTGAAAATAACGAACAAAATTTCGATTTTGATGTATCGTTAAATGTCGTTTTTATTAACGCGATGATTTTTCAATCGTTAACGAAATTTTAAAAAAAAATCAAAATATTTTTGTTGATTATGAAAAAATTGAACGAAATTATTGACAACGTCAAAAAAAATTAATCAAAATAAAAATTGATTTTGATTTGAATTTCAAGAAAAATTTTAAAATCATAAAAACAATCGTCGAAAAATTAAAACGTAAAATTTTTGAATTTTTTAAACAATTCGAAAATGTATTCAATTCGAAAAAATCGACAAATTGTTTTTTTATAAATTTTACGATCATAAAATCGAAATTGACGAAAAATTCGAATCAATTATTTCGAAATTTAATTTATTTTTTATCGTTTAAAAAATTCGAGATTTTTTAAAATGATTTTCACGATAATTTTCAAAAAATTTATCAATTCAAACAAAACATTTTATGTTTTATTTATTTTATTTGTCGTCAAATCGAACGAACAATTTCGTTTGTATGTAAATTATCAAAAATTGAACGTTATAATCAAGCGAAATAATTATTATATTTCGTTGATCGAAATTTTTTTTGTTAAAATTATCGATTGTAAATTTTTGTTCAAATTGAATATTATATCGATTTTCAATAAATTTCGAATGAATTCACAAAACGAAAATTTTATTATTTTTATATGTTCGTTAAACATTTACAAATATTATATGTTGTTTTTCGATTTTATCAATAATTCGATCAATTGACAACATTACATAAATAATTTGTTATTTGAATATATTAATCATTTTTGTCAAATGTATTTGAATGATATTTTCATTTATAATAAAATTCGAAAACAACATGAACGACATTTTATTCAAATTTTTTAAAAATTGAAAAAAATTGATTTTCAAATCGATATCAAAAAATGCGAATTTTTTCAAACAAAAATTTCATTTTCAAAAATCATATTATCGACAAAAAATTTATGTATAAATTTCAAAAATATTCAAAACATCGTCAATTGAATTCGTTCAACATACATCAAAAAAATGCAAACGTTTATGAATTTTTGCAATTTTTATCGACGTTTTATTAAAACGTTTTCGAAATTAATCAAATTTTTAATTCGAATGATTAAAAAAAATTGATTTCGAATAAATCGATTTCGTTAACGAAACATTCGAAATTTTGAAAAAACAAATAATCGAAATTTTAATTTTTCGACATTACGATCGCAATCGTAAAATTTTATTTTGAAAATCGATTTTTCAAATTTATTTTTCATTATTTGATTTTAAATGAAATTTTTTGATTTATTTTTTTTATTTCAATACGACGACGACGAAATTTTTCATTCGATAATTTTTTTTAACAAAAAAATGATTTTTGTCGAATGCAATTACGAAATATATAATAAAAATTTTTTGATTATTATTCGATGTTTGAAATATTGAAAATTCGAATTCGAAAATATTGACGAATTAATCGAAATTTATATCGATTACAAAAATTTGAAAATTTTTATAATAAACAAAAAATTCATTTTTCGTCAAATACGTTAAATCGAAATTTTAACGAATTACAATATTAAAATTCAATATCAATTCGAAATCAAAAACGTCAAAACGAATATTTTGATTAAAATGTTTGAATTTCGTTTCGTCGAAAACGACGAACGTGAATTTTATAAAAAACAAATTTTGTTGTCATTTTTTCGATTGCAATTATATTCGATTGACGTTTAAAACGATTTGTACGAACGCGTCATACAAATCAATCGAAAAAACGAAAATTGTATTAATTATCGTCAAATTTTGATCGATAAACAAATTATTAACAAAAAAATAAATTTGCAAAATTGTTTCGATCGAAACGAAATTTTTTTTAAAAACGAAAATTTATGAATATCAAATCAATTAAATTTTATGATGAAAATAATTCGTGACGTTCACGATCAATTTTTTTGTGCATATTCGAACATGAATCGTATTGAAAAATTCATTAAACGTTATTATTATTGATTTAATATAAAATTATTTATCAAACGTTTTATTCGTAATTGTCACAAATGTTAACAATCGAAATTTTCACACGATAATCGTCACGAATTGTTCATTTCATTGTCGATTTTTAATCAACGATAAATTGATATATCGATAAATTTCATAATTGAATTATTTGATTTCAAAATTAACAATGTTATTTGTATTATTATCGATCGTTTAATCAAAAATCGTTATTACGTTTTTTGTGTGATCGATGACAATAATTTAACAATTCAAATTTGTGTTAAAATATTGTTACATTACGTATTTCGTATTTATGAATTTTTTTTTCATTATTTCAAATCGAGATGATCAATTCGTTAATCGCGTTTAAAAAATTTTCTGTAAACGATTAAAAATTAAATATATATTGTTTATTGTTTTTCAATTTGAAATCGATAATCAAATGAAACAAACGAATCAAAATATCGAAATTCGATTGCGTTTGTATTGCAATTATCGTCAAAACGATTAAATTGATTGAATAAATATCATGAAATTCGTTAACAACAACGATGTTTTAATAATCATCGAGTTTATTTCATTTTTTTTAAATAAAAATTATCATTTTCGAATGATTTTTGAATCAAATTTAAATGATTACGAAATCATTAAAAAACGTTTGTTGATTAAACAAAACAAATTCATTGTCGAAAAAAAAAATCGTATTATCGAATACGTCAAAATCAATGTTGTCGATACAAAACGAAAAATAATTGTTTGAATTAACAAATTTCGTTTTTCAATAAATTTTGAAATAAAAAATTATGTTTAATTGAATCGTCGTTATATAAAAACGATTCATTCGTCAAACAAATTCGATAACAAAAAATTGAATTTATACAAAATAATCAAGAAAAAAACTTTCGTTTATAAATTGAAATTGTTCGACGATATGCACATTCATTCAATTTTTGATTTTTGATTGTTAAAAAAAATTAAAAATTCGTTGAAAAAACAACATAACGATTTTTCAAAATCAATTATCGCGAATTAAATGTTTGAATAAAAATTCGATAATATATTGCAATTTCGATATTATTATTATCGTTTTCAATATCGTTGCAAATAATCGAATTGAAATTTTTATAATCGAATTTGATATTATATCGACGATGACGAATTTCAAAATGTTTAAAACATCGTGAATGTTTTTCACGAAATTAATTCAAAAATAACGAAATTTGTTTTACGAAATAATTAAATTATAAATATCGTTTATAATCGATCAAAAAACGTTAACAAAAATTCGTTACAATTCATTGTCAAATTGATTCAAATAATTTTTGTTTCGATTTTTTGTTTTCATGTTATTTTGCGTTATTTACGATCAAAATTTACGTCGCATGAAAAGTTAAATCGTGTCAAAAATATTTTCAAAAATTGTCGTCAAATTTTATTGAACAATAAATAATGTAAAAAACATGTTATGCAATGATATGAATAAACAACAAATTGTCAAAAAATTCGAATATTTACAAATTCGTCAACAAAATTTTCAATTGTTTATTAATGACACGCGAAATTATTTGTAAAATTTGTTCAAAATATTTGTTTTTCAAAAAATTTAATATATGCATATTTCGTTGAATACAATATACGAATTAATTGTCGTATATGCGATAATATCGACGCGTTAATTTTAATAACAAAAATTTTGTCGACACGATCAAATTGTTCGTTTCGTAATATCAATTTGATGTTGCAAAAAATTTTAAAATTATTAACATGTTAAATTGAGTTCACAATTGTTTGTTTATTAATGTTCGTCGAAATTATTTTTTACGAATTGTATAAATTGATTATTTTTTCAAAATATTCATTATATTCGTGTTTTGTCGTATGCAATGTATACACAGATTTTCGTATACGCGAAAATATCAATGCGTTAAACATTGTTACGATAATTTTATTAATATAATCAAATTGTTCATTTTATCGTAAATCGATTTTATAATTTCACATATTTTGACAAATCGATTTCGCGAACGAAATCGATTTCACAACATTTTTCATTTACATTTTCATTTTATTAATCATTTAATTCAACGTCATTTAACAACGCATTTTAAATTACGCAAAACGTTTGTCGTTAAAAAAAAATTCAATTGATCGTTTCGAAACGAAATTGAAAAAAAACGAAAAATAATGTAACGAACGTATATCGAATTCAACATTTGACAAAATTAATATCGAATTAATATCGTTATTTTATCATTTTGATCAAGAACAATGTATGAAAAAATGTAAAAAATTTGATTGTTAATTTTTCGAAAAAATTTCGAAATATATATTGTAATGCTATGTGACAAATAATTTGTTTTTCAACGACAAATACGTTTTCATTTCAAATTTCGTCATTAACAATCGTCAAACAAATTTTCGTCTTATAATCAACAAATTAATTTGCAAATTTTTAACAATCTATTTCAATCAAAATAAACGATATCGTTTCGATATCATGTTTTCTAATCATGTCAAACAATATTCGTGTTGATATTTTTAGTTTTTTTTTAATCATTGAAATCGATGAAATTGTCGTATCAAAATATCAATTGCAACGATGAATGACGTAATAAAACATTATTTATAAAAAAATGTTCAATATATTCGCTTAATGACGAATAATCGATCGAAAAACATTTTGATCAATTTTGCGTTCGAATTATTTAAAGTCGATAACTTTTATCAATTGAAAATTCAAATTTTCAATGCGATAAATTATCAAATTCTTTTCGTTCAATCATCAAAATTTTTGCGTTCGTGCAATTGTTGCACATTTTGCATCGCAATCAACAACAACGTATTATTTTAATTTATTTATTCAAAGTTGTAAAACAAAATTAATGCAATTCAACGTTGCAACAACAACGAAAATCGATTTATTATCGCAATAGTTATGTGACTTGAAAAATTACATTGTTGTCAATCTTCGAGAAAATTTTTTTTAAAAAAATTTCGAATTTTTTTGTTGAAAATATAATCAATTCGATTGTAATTGATTTTCGAATCAAAACAAATGTTTCGATGTTAAAAATTAACGAAAATATCGTGTTCGATTTACGTGAAATGACAATCGCGAATCGTTGATTTGTTAATGATTGATTGACAAACGTTAACATTGAAAAAATAATTGTAAAAAAATCTTTAATCAATGAAATGATTGCGAAAAACTTTTTAAAATCGAAAAACTTTGACGAAATGACAATTTTGATTGACGAAATGACGAAAAACTTTTGCAAACGATTTGACAAAAAAATCGTAAAACGTAAAACGTTTTCGTAATTTTGTACAAAGTTTTAAACGTCGTCGAATTTTGATAAATTTCGTCATTCATCGTATTGTGATTTTCAAATTTTTTATTTGACAAAATATTCATCGTCTCGACGTTTGATTTGACGTTTGTTAATAAATTTTTCAATTTTTCATGATTTGATTCGATTCGTGTTTTTTTCAACGAAAACAAAATTTAATTGATTTGAACGCGAACGATTGAAAAAATCGTTTATTAATGAAAAAACAAATTTCAATAAAACAAAATCTATAAAAAAATGTTCATTAAAATCGCTTAACGCGAATGATCGATCGAAAAAAATTTTGATCAATTTTGTGTTCGTATTTTTTAAATTCGATAATTTTCATTAATTGAAAATTCAAATTTTCAATGCGATAAATTATCAAATTTTTTTCGTTCAATCATCAAAATTTTTGCGTTCGTGTAATTGTTGCACATTTTGCATCGCAATCAACAACAACGTATTATTTTAATTTATTTATTCAAAATTGTAGAATAAAATTAACGCAATTCAACGTTGCAACAATAACGAAAATCGATTCATTATCGCAATAATTATGTGACTTGAAAAATTATGTTGTTGTCAATTCTTCGAATTTTTCGAAAGTAATTCTTTTTAAAAAATTCGAATTTGCTTGTTGAATTATAAATAAAACAAAATGTATACGTCAATAATTCGAAAATTTCAATCGATATGTCAAATTGTCAATTTTTTCAAAAACTTTGAAAAAATCGATATATTGTCGATTTAATTTTTTATCGAAAATTTCAATTGTCGATATGTTGTAATCATGATGCAATTTAATCAATACATAATTGTCAATTTTTATAAATAAATATTGATGTTTGCGATCATAATAATATTTGTTGATTATTTGAACGAATACAATGACGTCAATCATTTTAAAACGAACACGAATAATTGCATTGAAAGAAATTTTTGCGAAAAATTTTCGATTGTCAATTGCAAAAAAAATTTCAAATCGTCGATGAAATCAAATGTAACGAATTAACAAAACATGTTCAAAAATTGCAACGAAATAAATTCGTAAAACGTTTCATTGAATGTTTTGTGAATAATGACAAAATGAAAAATGTTAAAATGACGTTGCAATTTGAACAATATTTCAAATTATTCAATTGAATTTTTTATTATCGTCAAATAAAATCGAAAAACAATTTTAATGATTTAATTAATTCGTTCGAATTGATCGTCAATTTGAAAATGATATACAATTGAATAAAACAAACGAATTTCGAATTGTTTGAAAATTGTTATTTACATATCAAACAGAAATTTGCGATTTCGATTCGAAATTATAATTTTCGATATATTTTAATCAACAATATTTAATTTGTCGATTAACGCGATTTTTCATGCAACGACAAATCAAAATTTTTTGTCGACAATAAACGTAAATCGTTTCGTGAATTTGCAAATAACAAATATCGTAATATTCAATTCGTCACGAAAAACAAATAAAATTAAAATAAAATCAATGATGATTGTATGAAATGAAATCGACGAAATTAATATAAATTGTAATGAATCATACGATGCGTGTTTTTAAATTTAATACATTTGATATTTCGAACAATATTTCAAATAATCATGCAAATAACAAAACAAATCGCGAATATAATATGAAACGAACATTTTTTCGAAACATTTGACGTAATCGACATGTTCATTGTTATAAATCAATCGCAAAATATTTAATACAACGAAATAAAAAATGCAAAAACGACGCGATTCGTAAACATAATTATCGATAATAAAATTATTTGAACGAAAAATCAAATCATTTTTTTATAGAAAAACAATTTTGCGACGTTTTCGTCGTCAACATTCAATATTTGATTGATTTTTTGTCAATTTAAATTTGTTTTGTAATTTTCGAATATTCGATTGCGAAAATCTTTTTTCATTTCGATTAATGAAATTGTGAACAAAATATTAAATTCATTTTCATTAAAGTTTTTGATCATTGACGCGTTGATATTGTCGTTGATTAAACGTAACAAAACATCAAAAAAATGTGTTGTTTGTTTGATTTATGTCAAATATCGAAATTGAAACGTTAAATGTAATTTAAAACACGAACAAAACGTAAATTGAATTTGTCGATCGAAATTGTTGTCATCGTGATTTAATTAACAATGTCGAATGCAAAATCATAATTAATATAAATGATTGTTTTGTTTGACGAAATTTCAACAATATGTTTTGTTTGCAATTTCGAATTCAATAAATTAATATTTTGTTTCGACATCGATAAATAATCGATTTAAAAAATTATCGACTTTATAACGTGACGAAAAAAATATTTGTTTGATTCGTGAAAAGTTTTCTTGACATAATACAACATAATATCGAAATCAAATTTTTTGTTACTATTCAAATCGATGAATAATTGACGTTTGAAATTCGAATATATTAAATAAAAAAAATTTGTCAAAACGATTTGCAAAACATCGAATAAAATTAATTTTTTTGTTGTAAAATGTTGTACGCGTGTTTTCGAAAAATAAACGCGTTTAACATTTTTTGCAATAAATTCGTCACGCAAAAATTTCGTTTTTTTGTTTTATAATGATTTGAAAATGTCAATATACTGAATAATATTGAAAGAATCATGAGTGACTATCATTCTATTGCTCTGAATCTCGTTGTTCTTGTAACATACATGAAGTGAAAACACAAAAAGTGTGCGAGTGTCAAGACGCTAATTTCAACAAAAACGCATTAATTCTTTTTTCGTCAAGTTATATCAACTGGTTTCTTGATTATCTTTTTGCGAAGATTGTATTTCTCAACACTTTTTCACAGCATTCGTCTGTGTCTTCTGCTCAGTATTTTAACGAGCTCAGTCTGAAGCTTTCGTGCAAGCTTTTTCAGCGATGTAAATTCTGATATCTAAAGCTCTCTCAAAGCGATGAGTTCTGAAGCTCTTTTAGCGATGTGACTCTTTCAGCGATGTGACTCTCTCAGCGATGCGTTGCTTGAAGTTTTCGAACAAGCTTTTTCAACGTGATATGTTTTGATCGAGATCATGCATCGATGCGAAGATTGCAGAAACGAACGAATCGAGATTTCATGACTTATTGACTTCAGATATGACGTAAGATCGATTTGTAAGACGTGCGATCGAGTGACTGAAAACGTTTTGCGTTTCTTCATGTGATAAGGATCGATATGAGATTCGATATCTAGAATTGAATAAAAAATACATCATGAAGCAAATATCAATTGTTTGAATTTTGCGATATTGACGAGAGTGCGAATCACATCATGATTTGATAGCATCATTGTGAATCTCAGAGTTTTCAGATATTTCTTGCGACATCAATGAGTCGATACCTATGCAATTTGACTGTAAAAAGTTCATAAGATATGCCAGATAATCGAGAAATCGATAAGAAAGAAAGTGCATCGAATGCGCGACATGCATTGCGAACATACATCGATGCAAAGAATGCAGAATCGAGCTTTTCTGATCTGATCAAAACTTGCCAGAGAATCAGGTCGATTAGTATGCGAAAAGATCAGATATTTTCAGCACTATTTGTTTTTCTTGATCGAGTTTTTGCTTTGCAAAATCGAAATGTAATGATTGCATAATACGCTCTCTCGAAGCGATACTATGTGATTTCATCGAGTATGTAATGACTTCATAATACGCTTTCTCGAAGCGATACTATCTGCGAATGTAATCGTCTTGATTAGTACATTTTTCGGAAATTGTATTGCTCTCGACTGTGCTCGTTCGTTCTAACGACTGTACTCGCTTTTTTCTTTTCGTATTTATCGAGCGACTGAAGTCTCAAAAATAATAAAGAATAGAAACGATTATCAGTCGTGTTAAATCAAGACGAAACAACAAACACAATCGAAAATAAATCATTTTTACATTAATGAAACAAAACAAACAAAATATACAACAATTAGCTTTCTCAGATCACAGAACGAAAAAAACGAAATATCGAATTCATTAAAACAACAACAACTTTTATGTTTTTTCAGATCACGATCGATCAACGATTAATAGAGACGAGAAGCGAGCAAAACAACAAACAAACAACATGTTAACTTTCTCAAAGTAGTGATTCTCTCGAGGAGGAGTCAATACTCCTTCAAAGTAAAACGAAAAGGAGCGAAATTTCAATAGCGCTGTCTCATGAATATCTCATTGTTTTCAACTTTGAAGACATTTGGCATGATTCAATCGATAGATCGATAGATGACAGAACGCTCTTGACAATGTCTGCAAACAGAAAATGAGCGAGAGATTATAAAGAATCGAAAGAAAAACGAAATAGATGAGATCGATCGTGAAAAGATCGAAAATTGACGCGAAAGACTTTCGCGAACATGTGTAGATGCAAATGCTTCGGATTTGATCGATTTCGAAGCAGATGAAATCATCGCATGAAAAGTATGACGTAATGCGACTTTGTATGAAATCACATTTGTTTGCGAAATTGCATTTGTCAAAGTCGCGCGAAGAAAACGAGCGCATTTGATGTCGTTGCAAGTCAAATGAATTCGGCTTTTCAGCGAACATGCGGAACAAATCGTTCACGATGAGATAAAATCTCGATGATGTAGAGATTCGAGACGAAGTAGACGAACAAACAACGTTTGCATTCTTCGAGAATTTGCACACCGATTTGAGTGTCGCAATCGAGAGACGAGAGAACTTCGATGCAACGATTGATCGTGAGGCAATTTCTGTTCAAAATATCGATTTTCGTGATGTTGCAATCGACAAGAATTTTGACGCGTTTTCGAAAGAAAATGTGCTCTCTGAACGCTCGCGTACAATTTCTGATGTGAACATCGAGAGAGATGGAAATTTCGATGACGTGAGCACTGAGAAGATTATCGATCGAGATGACGAAAAAGAAGAAATAGAAAATTTCGATTCGAAAGCAGATGAAACAACAAATTGCTGAACAGATTGTTTCGACTTTTTCGCATGCCGAATACGAATATGCTCGTGAAGCTTGATGTTGCTATCGAATTTGGTCGAATGCTTGCAACGCTTGCACGTATATTTTTCTGTTCGTTTCTTGATCAGACGAGCTTCTTTCTGTTGTTTCAATAATTTTTTCGCTTTTTGCTTAATTTTGTTCTTCATTTGCAACTCGTGCTTACGCACAAGATATCTTTCTTGTATTTTTTTGACTTGAATGAATCAGACGCATTTTTGACTGATTTGATTTTTTTGATGTTGTTCGTACAAAAATCGAAAATCATACGTTATTGATTCATTCGGAAAAATGCAAGTGCAAAAAAGAGATGATCAAGAAAGAAAATCAGATGCGAATTCGGAGATGATTGATGCGAAACTCGCAGAAATAGAAGTCGTCATTTTGATTGAGTAATATGTAAACGAATTCGCAAGATAGATTCGATATCGTAAAATAGATAAATGACGAATTCGTAAGAAATTCGAAAGCTGACTGTTTCGAAGGATTCGTAAATAGATAGATAGATGTTATCGATGTAATTGAGAGTGTACTGAATAGTACTGAATGCTTGTATCAAGATACTGAGTATTGCTCGATGCAATTAGATCGTTCTGATTTGATTAGATTGAATACTTCATTGAGTTGATTATTGTTGCGTGTACATTGCTGTATTGCGTGCGATTAATTATTATTTGCTTTGACATGCGCTGTCATGCTGCTGTAGCTGATATTAGATGTAGCGAAAGTTGTTAACTCGATTTTCATAACTTATTGAAAGAATCATGGGTGATTATCATTCTATTGCTCTGAATTTCGTTGTTCTTGTAACATACATGAAGTGAAAACACAAAAAGTGTGCGAGTGTCAAGGCGCTAGTCTCAACAAGAACGCATTAGTCTTTCTTTCGTCAAATTATATCAATTGACTTCTTGGTTATCTTTCTGCGAAGACTGTACTTTTCAACAAATAATATAATCACGTAATTAGTCAATCAAATCAAAATACGTTTCGAATTGTCGAAAAATGCGAAAAAATCGAAATTTGACAATTGTTTTAAGTTTTTTTTCGAACGTGATTAAATCGAATAAATCAATTTTTTGATCGAAAAATGAAATTGATGAATAATTCAAAGAAAATTTGATAAATTTGATCGAAATGTTATTTTTGTTTAATATTGAAAATATTTTGCGCAAATCAATTTCGTGTTCGATTTTCGTGCGAAAAAATACAACGATATCGTTCACGTAAATTTTGACAAAATGACGATATTCGCAAAACAATCGATCAATTTGACGTTGCACGTACGTCGATAAATTTTTGTAATTCATGACAATCACGTTGAATTTTTTTTTATTTTTGTGATTAATAACAATAAATTTGTATCGATCATTTGAATAAATTTGTTATTAATAAAAAAATTGAACAATCAATGATTGATATGTAATCGCAATTTCGCATTACGATTATAATATTTGTTTGCAATAATAACGAATATGCGTCAAATTGTGTTATGACATTGATATTTTTGATGTTTATAATTACACGATTTTTTTTCTCGTCGTCAACGTTTTTTCAAACGCAAAAGCAAAAATAAAAAAATAACGTTGATTAATTAATTTAAAACATTCGATCAATGCGATGCAAATCGTCGAAAATTTTGTTTATCAATTTTTTGTTTTTTGCATTCAAAAAATACATTTTTGTTTTTTTTGTTACACGTTTTTTTCAGTCATTTTTCAATGATTTTTTCATTCAATTTTTTTTCGACATTTCGACAAAATCGATATTTTGTCAAAACGTCAAAAACTTTTCAACAATTTTGACGAATGAATTTAATTCGTCGAAATTATAAACGATGACGTCGTTAAACAAAACGATTTCGATCAACGAAATAAAAACGTTTGTAAAAAAATTTTCGAAATTGTTATCATCGATTTTGATTGTAAAAATTTTTCTCAATTTAACAATTGACATCAAAATTTGTGACAAAATGATTAACGACGATGACGTAATAAATATAATCGAAAAATTATTATCGATTGCAACGACGACGACGTAAATCAAAACGTAAACGAAAATGAATTTTTTGAATTAATCATTTTGATGAATGAATTTTGATTTTTTAACGACGAAATTTTTGACATTTTCGTCGTCGATATCGATATAAAAATTATTGAAAAAAATCAATTTCAAATATTTTGTTTAATCGAAAATTTTTAAAAATCATGATTGAAAATTTTTTATCGTTGCGTACAACAATAGATTTCGTAAACGCGTCAACGAAATGTGCATACAAAATAAAATTGAAATTATCATTCGATTCAAACAAGAAATTTTTTGTAATCGACAAATCAACATGATGAATGACGACGATTATTTCGACATATGACGAAATAATTGTAATTTTTTTGAAATAAACAAATCGTTGAAACGTCAATTTGAAAAAACGTATTTTCAATGATATAATTATGTCGATATTATTTATCATTGCGTGTTTTTTAATCATGTCGATAACGAAATTTTCGAATTCAATAATATCATTGTTTAAAAACATGTTGATTTTCAAATTGTTAACGAAATAAATTTCGCGTTTGAACAACGACGTAATTTTTTAATTATTTTTTGTGTCAAACATGTGAATATCATATATGACATATTTTCAGTTTTTATATCGATTAATGTTTGAATCACGAATTTGAAATAACGAAATTATGATACGAATAAAAATATTGAATGTTTGTGTTTTGAAAAAATTTCGATTCATAAATGAAACGATAACATCGATATTCAAACACACATTTTTTGACGTCGCGATTACGATTAATGATATTTTGACTTTGACGTAATTTCAATCACGAAATTTCTATTTCGTGTTCATATCTGTTGACAAATCGACGTTAAAACGAATAATAATAAATTCAAACGAAATAAATGAAATCGTAAATTTAACAAACGTGACGATATTCGACTAATTAAATTCGTTGATTTTTTCGTAATATCGATTGTAAATAAATTGACATTTTTGACAAAATAAATTTCGACGTCGTTAAAAAATTTCGATTTTTTTGAAAAAATCAAATTACAATCAACACGAAAATAACGATGTAATTCGTTGTTAAATGTGAAAATCTTTTTATATCGACGACAATGAAATAACGACGATTTGATTATTATTATTGACGTAATCAAATTGACGAATAATTTATTTTTTTGATTCGAATTGTAATAATTCAAATTTTCGTTTTCAATATAATAATTTTCATGTTTTTTTGTTGTGAAAATTTTTCGCAATTTTTTTTTCGTTGTTATTTTAATCGACAACAAAAATTTTAATTTTGTCGTCACGATTGTTAAATTCGTCATCATTATTTTGTTCGATATTGTTTGTCAATCGACGTTGTAATTGATTTTTGAATTTGAAATTTAACGCGTTTTCGAAACTCAATTGCAAAAATTGTTTGTCAATTGATAAAACAAAAACGACAAATGTTTTTTGAAATACGTTTGAAAATTGATATTGAAATTTCTGATATTTTTAATAAACATTATTTTGAAACGTCGAATTCTGATATTGATATGAATTGTAATTTGATAATAATCAATATTCATACGAAAAATAAAAAAATTGAAAATCGTCAACGTCAAATTGTTATTGACAATCGTTTTGTCGTTTACGAATTTGTTTATTGATTTGACGTTGTTTATTTTGATCAAAATTAAAATTGACATGTTAAATAAATTTATGAACAATCATTTTTTGTCAAATATTAATTTTGACGTCAAATGAATCGAAAAATGAAATAAAAATGATAATCGTAATTGATTCAAATATTTGCATTTTGAAATTAAAATTCAAATTATTTCACGTTATAATTAGATGATTGTAAATAAAATTAAATTCGACGATTTTAAAATGACGTATAACGTTTTGCACGTAAATTTTAAACGTTTTATCATTGCGAACGTTTTGCATGATATATTTTTTTGTTTGTAAATTTTTGAAAATTTACGAATTACGTTTTTTGAATTGACGAATCAAATCACGACATCATTGATTTATTGATGCATCACGAAACATATTTTTTTCAATTTCATTGAATTTCAATAAATGTCAAATGAAAACATTATCGCGTAAACATTCGACAACAAATTTACGCATTTTGTGATCAAATGAATTTTTTTTCAAATTTTTAAATCGATCGATGAAAACGAATACATTTTAATAATAAATATGTCGATCAACGTTAACAATGACATTTTTATTTTTGTTATTTTCACGACGAAAATCAAAAAAATCGATATTTTTTGAATTTTTCAGAATTGATTTATCGTCATCAACGTTGATTTCAATTTCATTCGAAAAGTTCAAATTAAAAAAACGTCAATCATCACGTTCATTGTTGTTTTCGACGTTATTTTGTTGCAAACGTTAAAATTTTGCTGTAAAATCGACAAATGTTTGATTAACAATTGCAATAATCGTTGTTGTAATGATTGTTTGAATAATTGAATGAAATTGATTTTGATTTTGTTTTTGATCAAACATAACAAAATCAATGAATTGTGTGTAAATGATTTTTTCGATTTAAATATTGCGAATATTGACAGAATTGAAATTAAACGCAAAATCGATCGACGTGTTTAACGTGATAATAAATAAATAATTGAATGTTACAAACGAAAATGTGAAATTAAAAATTTGAATTTTCGACACGTTATTGCGTCAAATTTTTTTTGAAACAAAAAACATCAAACGATATTGATGAAATTGACAAAATTGACGTTTTTAATTTGAACAATCGAAAAATCGAAAAAAAAATCGAATCACTGAATTTTGAATTGATTACAGTTGAAAATTTGATCAGAAAATTTCGAAAAACGTTCAAATTGCAAAAGCGTTCGATATCAAAACGAAATTAAATCAAAACGTTTTAAAACGAAACGACGTCGTTGATTCATTGAAATAAATAAACAAAATCGCTGATTCGAATTTTGAGAATTTTGAAAATTTTAGCAATCAAAATTTTCATCGTACGTCGATTAATATCGTCGAATAACGAACAAAAAACGTGATTGATTTGCAAAAAATCATAAACGAATCACGAAAATTGAATGATTTCGTTGAAAATTGACGTCGAAATGAATTACAAATGATTTGTTGTGAAAAAATTTTTGTTGATTCGTACAATAAACAAAAAAAATCTTTCACAAATTGATAATGAAAAACTGATAAAACGAAAAATAAAATAAAATAAAATAAAAATTTTTCACAATCAAATGAATAAAATTGACGTAAAATTTACAACATCAACGATATCAAAAAAACGAAAACGACAAAAAATAAAATTCAAAAAATTGACAAATTTGCGTACAATGCATTGCAAAATTGACAAAATTTTGATAATGTTGTTACAATTAATGATGCAAACAACGTTGATGTGAATAAATGATATTATCAAATTGTCAAAAACAATGTGTGAAAAAATGTAAAAAACTTGATTGTTAATTTTTCGAAAAAGTTTCGAAATATATATTGTAATGTTATGTGACAAATGATTTGTTTTTTAACAACAAACACGTTTTTATTTCAAATTTCGTCATTAACAATCGTCAGACAAATTTTCGTCTTATAATCGACAAATTAATTTGCAAATTTTTAACAACATCGAATGTTAAAATCGAAATTCGTCTTGACGCATTCAAGAAATCAAATTTTTTACATATGTTTTTACAGATTTTCATGTATTTGTTTTTCATTTCGATATTCTCGTGTAATTATGTAATAATATTATATTTCTGTATAGCATTGCACAATTATTTCGTCAATGTTTTAATTTTTATTTAATTCATGTTAAATATATATTATATTTATGTCGACAATTTGATAATAATTTTGTTGTTTCGATATTTATTTTATTATATTAATTGATTTACGTTGTTTACGTGTTAAAAATATATAAAAATTTAATTTTATAAAAAAAACATTAAAATTTTCGAATTAATTGTCAACATATGCGAAATACATACACGTTGTTATTTTGTTACAATTTTGTTTTGTAAATTTGTTGATTACATATGCAAAATATTTGCATTAAATAACATTTTGTTTCGTTCATATATTGTTTTTTTGTTGATTTTTTTATCGAAATTAATTATATTTTTGATCATGCGTATGCGATCGAACACAAAATTAACACAAATTCAATTGAATATATTTTAATCATGTTATTTGTAATGTTTGTTTATTTATCAAATAGGAAAATTCATTCGACAATCGAACAAATTTAGTAATCGGACAATTTAGGGTTTTCGAGAGTCTTTTTTTAGGGTTAGGGTGACAAGCTACGAGACCAACTCTAGGCTGTCCGGTTACTGGGTTTGTCCGGTTACCGGGTGGATTCTTCTAATGCGATCGGTTTTTGCATGCGCTTAATGTTCAATCGTTTTATAAACTTGTCACATATGTCAAGTCGATAATTTTTACGGTGATCGAGGTATTTCGTAGAGCGGTTGAGCTGTAAGCTTCTCATCAAAGACGTCTCTCCTTTACGACAACGTCCGTGTCCCGGACGATTCTCTTTATCAGTGGTACAAAACATCTGTTGTTGCGATCTTGTCAACGACTATGATGCCGTAACGCTTCTCTTCCATTCGTACGCCTAGACGCCAAACCACCCGACTGTCGACAGCTACCATATAGTAACACCGTCATTTCAACCGGTTTCCCTAGTTGACCTCACCTTAACCAAAAAGACGTATTCACCGATACATCCGTCTTCTGCTATGTCCACCACATCGGCAATCTTACAATGGATCGATAGCATGCACGAGCCCAATTGGGGCTATGTGATCTATCGATGCACTTACGGAGATGACGATGCGTGGAATAAAACTTTCGCACGCGTACGCACGCACGTTGAACGGTCATTGAAGAGGGAAGAGCACGGAGAAAAGGCTCTTGAGAAGCTTGACTGGGTGGTGCAGGAGAGCGTTGAGCTAGGAGGCGCCGACACTCAAGAAATTCGAAGGTAATAGCACAATTGGACTTGTCCCCAATTTCATCCGCCTTGGATCCTGACTCTAACTAGATTAGGCGCTTCAATGACCTTTGCAATAGTTGGCACAAAAGTGAGGGTTTCGGAACGCGTTACGAAATTTGCCTAATCGTAGACGACGAGTCCATGAAGTCGATCCTTGCCCGATCTCCCGAGGAAGATGAGAGAGACGGACCCCGCCGATCGCCAGCGTTTCTAAAAGCTGTGGATAGGAAATACAGTCCCGACGAAAGCTACGACAATGAGACTTACACTGGGGAGATGAAGGTTACGGCATATGCGCTACCTCGACTTTATGTCTTGGCTCTGGATGAGGGAATGGCGACATGGTATCCGGGCCAAGGTGTCACCTTCAGGAAATACTAGACGTGGCTGCTCGCCGAAGCCAAGTCCACAACGACAATAGAGAAAAGTACTCTATCGCATGGAATTACATTCTGGGAATCTTCTCTGTTCCGACTAGTCTATCTGCCAGAGTAGGCCATGAAAAATGTCTCCTTACCCTAGACTGTGCTGTTGGTCCAAGGCAATCGAGGAGATTGAGCCGTCCATACAGCTGTTGCCATCTGGCTTCGTACAAAAGGATCGATGTTGCACTTAGAACGAAAAGAAACATCCAACAATAGATAGCAGCCTTTCAATCGCGTCAAGGGCTTTTGACGCAGTATCTATAATCCACGAACAGCGTCTGGCAGTTATCCCCCACAGCAGGATTCCACGAGTAGAATTGCTGGAATGTGATGCCATAAGTGTCTTCGATTAGCTGGCAAGAATCGTCACTGTGTGTGACATAATACTCAGAGCAGTCCGATGTGATGCCAGTTTGGGTTGGTGCCTCCGGGGAGGAGACCGGCGTTGCGGGCTTTGAAGTCGACATTGCGGGTTTTGAGGTGGACCTTATGGCTTTGGTAGTAACCGCTGCTGCTGACGACGTACTTGAAGCTGTGGTTTTGACTGGACTGGTGATCATCGCGGACGACAACGCTGCGGCAGCTTGGCCACTCGTTTTTGCTTGTGCACCTCGTGAATAGGTTGCACTTCTACCAAGAAATGAGACTGAAGGAAGACTCTGGATGTCCTTGAAGCACGAAGTTGCTGCAAAAGCAGCTTTGCAAGGATCCGTGGCCGCTGCACCAGCTGCACTTCCACTATAATTGCCGTATGTAGCGATGGCACCGACCGGTTTCACGCAGTATGCTACGTCTTTTTCTAGGTTCGTACAACTGTGATTCACATCAGGATTGAGAGAATAGAAATCGTCAAGAGATATGCCAGGCTGGATCGTGATACTCGCGCAGGTACCTCCAGCTTGAACAATATACCATTGTCCACATTCGCGGCTTGTGCTGGGATCTGCATTGGTCGGAGCTGGCATTGCTGCTGCTGTGCCTGAAGCACTTGGCGTGTCCGTGTCCAAGGAATCACCTGGCGGACTGCAACGCGATCAACGATCAACTCCTCTCATAAGACATCCGTACCATGAAGGAATCTTCACTCACCTAACGCATATTTGAGATCCAACCAAGTCATCCAAATTACCGCATAAGAGGTTCACATTGTTGTTCCACGCTTGTATTTGAGTAAGAGTGATTCCTGATGCTTGAGCTTGGACGACATCCCAGCACGTCTGATTTGCCTGGACTGTATAGATGTCGCATTGAGCAGGAAGACAAATGTCCGAGCCCGAAGCAGGGAAGCTTTGACAGTAGGCCTGTAGGTTATTTTCGTAAAGAAGCGAGAATGTGGAGACGTTGTGAGCAATGGCTATTGAGTTACAGGTATCGCCGTCCTTGACTGTGTACGGGTCGTTGCAACCTTGAGTTGTTGAAGACGCATTACGAAAAGCAACTGCCGACGCAGTAGGATTTGCGGTTGCTGACGGCGTCAGGTTACTTTTGACAACGTACGGAGCCGGCGTGTTGATGGAATATCCGCTTTTCCCACAACTGGATGTTGATGCGCTGAAATTCGAAGCTAGATCCGACTGATAACCAAAGGGTGAGTTCAATTCAATCACCTGGCTACCGAGCATGCAGTCGGAACATTCCATTTCCTGCGTCAGAGCTGTGTTAGAAGACATCCATGATTGGAATTCTGTGACGCAAAAAGTTCCGTTGTTTGAGCTGTTGTCGATGTTGAATTAGCTTGTAGTCTCCTTAGTCAAATCTCGGTGATACAATACCCGTCGTTCTGGCATGTTTGATTGTAGCTATACAGTAGCTGATCTATAACGTAGGTTGCAGGGTAGGTATTGCCATCATCGACAATCACATCCCCTGAGCCCGTACAGACTGAGGCGACTTCTTCCCGAGAGTTCTGCAGCGACTCCAGACACTGTTGAGAACAAAGGTTGCTGAGGTCACTTGTTGTCAAATTCAGTGGACTGGCGGATCCTAAGATATCACTGCTCAAAGAATTGGAGATCGTGCCCAGTGTATCACTGCAACTCAACGAAGCGTTGAGTGCTTCAATGCAGTCCGAAGAAACGCCTGGGAAGTCGACACTGAAAGTGGTATTCTGAAATTTTTGGGCTGTAGCTAATAGAAGGTTCGTCGTCCACCAAGTCACCACGAACATCGACATATTCTTGCCTCGTCTTGTGGCGTACATAGGACGGGTCTTCATGAACGTAGAGGGAGGATAAGTATGCGAATTTACTCGGGCAATGCCATTATGAAGCGAAGCTTCGGGTTATGAGTACAAGATTTTGACGCCTGGGTCGAAGGAGGCTAAACCACAGACAACCAACAACGATGAAGTCTACCTGCGCAAGCGATGTTCACATCCGCAACATAAGCTTTAGCCGTACTTCGCTCCGCAAGAGTCATGCTTTGGCATGGGCGGTGCAGCACAATTACTGGAATCCTGCGAAGTCCTTAACGTAGGATCTGGATCACTTCTGTCGGCAGTATACTAAGCTCCTCCGTGTTTAAGCGAGCTGCACAGGCTGAAGATCCAAGCCTCCGTTCCTGCAGAGCCTCAATCTTCAGGCAAAGGGGCGGGTAAACGAGAGAGTTGGAATTATGCGCTGTCAATCGAGTGTGAGAATCGGCTCTTGAAACCTCGCTTCTACATTGGACTTATACGCTTTACACGCATATGGATTCCTACGGCACCCTAATTCTGCCGGCTCCATTGACAAAGGTAAGTATATTTGAGGATGCACCACGCTGGTGTGCAAAGCAATACTAAATTCGCAATTCGAAGGATTTGGGGGCAAAGCCTCTGTATCCGGAGCGGCTCTCAGTACTTGATGCGCCCATGCTACTTCCCGTGTCAACATCTGAGTTATCTTCTGATCGAGGCGTAGTCATTGTCTGGACGTGTACGCTATCTTTATAGGCGGCTGACGTTGGATATCTATGCCTTCTTCTCTCCTCTTCTCAAAATTTTTAAGGTAAGATAGTATCTCTACTTATGAATCGCATCGTTCCTGCACCGGGAAGCTCCAAGAGGGCTTCTCGTAGCCCTGTCCTTTCCGTGGCCTTGATTACAAGCATCGTTGGGTTATTGGGGTTTCTGTATGCAATATTTGGTACTGGTCACGAGACTTCATTATCATTGCACACTGAGCGCAGCGTGGATCATGATATATTTCAAGAAATCCAAGAAACTCAAGAAAATGTGACATTACAGCGGCGAGACGACTATTCCTGCAGCGCGGACAATCCATGTCACAACGGTGCCTGCTGCGGAAAGAGTGGATATTGTGGCTACGGTGAGATAATCTTGGTGAGCACTTGCATAGCGAGAGTTGATCAGTGCGCTAGGTGATACGTATTGTGGCGACGGCTGCCAATCGGACTGTGATGCCACAGCTGAGTGTGGTCAGTATGCAGCGCAACCTGGGAAGACCTGTCCCCTTAACGTCTGCTGCTCCCAATACGGTTTCTGCGGGACCACTGCGGACTTCTGTGGGGACAATTGTCAGAGCAATTGTGGTACACCATCGGTACCAGCGGGGGGGTCCTCTCAGGACGTTAGAAAAAAAGTCATAGGATACTATGAAGCCTGGAGTGCCCGACGATCTTGTCACGAAATGGTCCCTGGCGGTATACCCGTTGATGGGCTGACCCATGTCAACTTCGCATTTGCATACATCGAACCCGGAAGCTACCAAGTCACGACGATGGACGCTGAAACTCCAGCTCAGCTGTTCCAGGACACGGCTGATGTCAAAACTTTGAAAAGCGGTAATGAAGACCTGCAAGTCTTCGTCTCGATCGGTGGATGGACATTTTCAGATAATGACACAGTGACGCAAGGACTCTTTGGGGAGATAGCTGCAGATGCTGGGAAACGTCAGACGTTTGCAGATAATTGTGTGACTTTTATGAACCGCTATGGGTTTGACGGAATCGACTTAGACTGGTAAGTTCCACTACAAGCCCGTAGATTCACATACAAAAGAAATGAATTAATTCTGTACAGGGAATATCCAGGAGGTACGTACTTTCGAACTCCCTTTTCCTGATCTTTGAATGTCTCCTTGGGACCAAAATATGTCTCTCGAGCTTCATGGCTCTGAAGCTATGTCCTAGGGCTTGACGCTTACCCGACTTCGGAAATGCTGACTCTGAAATCATTGACAGCTCCGGACCGAGGTGGTAAAGAAGAAGACACGGACAATTATGTCGCGCTTCTTCAGACCCTACGCCAAACATTCGAGTCAAGCCCTCGGAAATACGGATTGACCTTCACAATACCTTCGAGCTACTGGTACCTGCGATGGTTTAATCTCCCAGATATGTTGAAATATGCAGACTGGCTGAATCTGATGTCCTACGATCTCCACGGTAAGGTTCCAAATCCCAAGTCGCTGGGATCGAGCAGCGTGGTGATGTTCATCTCTAGGCTTTTGGGACCGCAATAATCCCATTGGGAGTATAGTTCAGGGCCATACTAATCTTACCGAGATCAAGCTTGCTGTCGAGCTCCTCTGGCGCAATAATGTCCCACCTGGGCAGGTCGTTCTTGGGACTGGCTTCTACGGCAGATCTTTTGAGCTGAAAGATCCTAGCTGCGGCACTCCTGGCTGCCCATTTGGTGGCTCTGCTCAACCAGGTCCATGCACAGCGACAGGTGGAATTTTGGGTTACTTTGGTAAGTCCATCGGGTAAAGAGGCTGCCAAAGCAATTGAAGCACTTGACTGACTGAAATATCTAGAGATTATGGATATCATAAATGGCACTTCATCGTCCTCCGGTACCTCCGCCAAGATCAAACGTGATGATGGCCCCATTACGCCGACACATGATGAAGAGGCTGCTGTGAATTACTTCACGTTCAACCAAAATCAATGGGTCTCATATGACGACAAAACAACCTTCGGACAGAAAGTTGACTGGGCCAACGGTATCGGGTAAGATTCCCTTTCAATTCTCCCGTTGTGATAGTAGCTAAACCTTCAGGCTTGGAGGCTTGATGATCTGGTCCAACGACCTTGACGACAAGAAATTCACGGCGCTCTCGGGTCTACTTGGCAGGTCGATCGACTCCACCAACTCGGATCAAACGCCGTTGAAAAACGCAAAAGCCGTCAAGCAGGATTGGTCCGGCAAAAACGGCGATCAATGCACTGTGACCGACTCATACGACCCAGAAATCATCAAAGATATCTGTGGCGCGGGCTGGATTAGTATTGGTTTTGCCAAGGATGGTGCTAAACATCGAAAGGAGATATGCTGTCCAGTAGCAGCAGCACCGAAAAACTGCGTTTGGCGAGGCGGCGAAACTGGCGGACTGTGCAACGGTCAATGCCATTCTGGCGAGGTCTCCATAACGACCGCAAAGGACGGGGACGGAAGTAATCATCATTGTACTGCAGGATTCCAGATCTTCTGTTGCGCATCCAGTCACTGGAAGGACCTTATCAATCAATGTAACCTTGCCGGCTGTGGCAAAGACTGTCCGGATGGGACTGAAGAAGTTACCTGGAAGAACGACTACCAAATCTGCTCGTACCCATATGGAGGATCAGGGTAGGTCTTCTCTTACCTTGGAAGCACATCAAGCTGATCACGATGTAGTCCGACTCGCCGAAACCTTTGCTGCCCTAAACCTGCCAAGTTCAAGAACTGCCACTGGATCGGGAAAGGCGACTGTGCAGGTGGGTCTGCTCGCTCAATACTAACCTTACGAAATGCTGACTCGTACCCTACAGATAATACATGTTCAAACACCGACATAGAGCTTGGCAGGGACACGTACGGTGATAGTAGCTCCGCGTGTAGATGGGGTCGTCAAAGGGTTTGTTGCTGTACGTCTACACTCCGAAACCCCTTCGCACATCCGAAATTTGACAAATCCCTTAGGTAATTCCCCGGAAGGTGAACCGCCGTTTCTTCCTGTTGACCTAGGAGACATCTTCCCAGAGAAACCTCCCGCGGAAGACAACGTGAACTTTGACCTGCAGCTTCTAGGAGGGGACCATTCCCATGGTGATCCTGATCAGCAGGAGTTCGGTTTCGTCTTAATCGATGGGCCATCCCAGGCTGTCACTAGTATGAACAAGCGAGACGGTTCACATCTGGAATTCATAAATTGTGCCGACGTTCGCTCAGCAAACAGGCAAACCGTAAGGTTCGTTTGCACGCAGACGGGAGATGGCTCGAACTGCGACAACATCATGGAAGGGGGAGTAGCTGGAACCGTGGTGAAAATGCCCAGTGGTTGTGGTCCAGGCACTTATGCTGTGGCGCACAGCGTCGAGGTTGCCAAAGACCAGACATTACCGCGCGAAACTGCAGCGAAGGGCTATAAGAATTCGACGGTGCTGGAGATGACCTTCGACTACGACTTCGGACTTGTTCGCCGTGACAGTGGAGAAATTTATCTGCGCATCGATTATTCCAACATTCCGGGTTACTGGTCAACAATGGTTGATTCTCCCGGGCAAGCCAAACGGTCCCTCGAGGAACGATTCTGGAGTAATTCAGCTTCCGCGTGGGGATCGAGAATAACAGCCGTTCGAGGCGGTAGCGATCTTTTTACAGAACTGCAATCTTCCATCAAGCAAAGCATATACACCAATGCCATAGACTGTAATGGGGGCTCTAAGGCGTTTCTCGACCTTCAAGTTGAGGGTATTATGTCAGCACGTTTACGTACAGGCCTCTCAATCGAAGGCACGATCCAGCCTTTCCACATTGATGAAGCTTATAGTTTCGTGGATGCGCAGATGGACCTTACCGTGGATTATGACTTGTCCGTCTATGGGAACCTAGACCTCAGTGGTTACAAAGAAGAACCCTTGCTCAGGACCCCTGCTACCAAAATCCCTTTCAACCACCCAGGAATAATCTCAATAAACCCTTTCTTGCAGGCTCAAGTCGGCTTTGCGGCTGATATCGAACTTGCTGGTAATTTCAGCATGGGCTATCACGCGGCGACGAACGGATATCTCACACAGGTTTACCCCTCCTCTGTCGAGAAGCCGACTGGCAATATGAACCTTGATGCTGTTGACAATAGCATTAACGGTCAAATCACAGATGGTTCGTCTGGCCGTGTCAAGATCGACATGCGGCCACAAGTTGGGCTCGAGATCGAGATGGAACAATACGGCACTGACGGCGATCTGTTTGACGCTACTATAACCGGATCTTTTGATTCCTACGCTGCTGCAGAGATCAAGCCGGATGGCTCGTATCAGGTCTCGATTGGCTCAGACGCTGCAGTTGCGGATCTAGAATACAAAGGAGGTTCAAGTTCTACAATTGGCCCCTGGGATGACGATGCGAACGACAGCCGATTAGTAGGCCCAGCTCCTGGAGCCAAACAACTTGCCGCAGGTAGTCCTGGCGACGATGATAACCATCCTGGTGGACCAAGACCCCACGAAATTGACTTCGACCCTGGCGCCCTCTTTGCAGTCAATAAAGGCCTTTTAACCTGCCCCAACAACCTCAAAAATGGAGGCGGTAGTGACGATGAGAGTCCGGTAGGTCTTTTCGGGGTTCTTTCTATTCCCTTCACATTGTTTCTGGAGTCATACACCTCGTCTTATAATCTGACGCCTACCCGAGAGTGGAAATGCTGACTCCGGATTTTACTACAGGTATGCAACTATGCTTACTGTGATTATTACAACCAGAACTGTGGATATGAAGGAGGTGATTTAAAACGTCGCAGTCCACTTGCCATCACAGGTCGAAATGCAGCCGTCTCCTCTGCTGGTGGAGCTATCCATGTTTCTCGAGCTGGGTCTGAGACGGGCCAGTCGCTGTCAGCTTTGTGGAAGCGCGCTAGGCGTGATTTCACGATTCAATGCACCATCAACGGGCAGACACAGTCAATCACATGGCAGTCTCAGCCGTATCCTTCCGTAGGGAGTCTTCGTCCAGGGCAGAATGGTGTATTGAACGCCTATTTCAACTTCAACAACGCCGATGATTGTGGAGACGCGAGTGTAGATGGCCAGACTTCTCCTCCGTCAAGGCTCCAAGATTTTGCAAGTAAGTGCAGGGTGTCCTTCTGTTTGTTATTGCTTAGCCCCGGACCAGTCGATCTGTGGGACGCGGTTAGGATCACTCGTAGTGCAAATTTTGCGTCGAAGCTGCTCGATTTACTAATCTTTGCTAACAGCTGAACACATCCTGGAGCTCCAAACAATTAGACAATTCGTGCAAGCCGCAACAACGGGACAACTAGCATCTGGAGCTACAGCTAGCACAGGGGCAATTGACTGTTCATTCTTCCAAACTGCATGGACTTCTCCACTGATCAACAACCCGCCAAGCCAACCTGGAGGAAGCGCGTTCACTCAACCAGCGCAGCGTGTGATGGAAGCTATGGGGTCAACCAACAATCAGGCCCATCTAGTCATCACAGAAAACTCAATCAACGCTTTCAAGAACACCGTGAGCCATACCCTCCCAATCTCCCACTTCTATCCACACGCTGACGAATGCTCCGTTCAGTTTTGGAGGTTGGTCGATCCAGTATCGGCCGCCGAATTCGCAGATAATTTGAATGACGAGCCTGCGATAGCTGTTTCGTGGATTCGCGACGTAAGCCTCCTCTTTCCCTCTTTTTTTTACTAATAGCCGGGTCCAGACCTTGGTGTTACCAAGCTGACACCAACATATTAGGCTATCGCCGTCTTCAATTATCTCGGCATATCCAATGTCCATGACCGCATGGTTGATACGGCGAACGATGTACGCACCCAGCTGCAACTCGCTGAAACGACCTGGAATGGTGCGAACGGAAACGCGCAGGTGCGGCTCGTAGACTTTTGGGATGAATTCATAAGGTATGTCAAACCTTTCTCCATTCTCTCACGTAGCCACCCTGAAGCTCCGGCCTTCAAAAACAAACCACGATGGCTTTACCCTGCTTTCACTTTCTTCAAAATGAATATACTCTACGTAAGAGCACGGCGCCAAAGTCATGCACAGCGAAACATTGGTTCTCCATCTACACATATAATCGTCGGCTTCAAGTTGGATGTGGGAACAACATCGGAAAAGCTTATTCAATTCACACTCTTGAGGCTCTCTCCAAAGTCGGCATTGCCTATGTGGGTTGATGGAGACTGCTGGCGCGAGAAGCGTGCACTTCGCTACATCACGACCCACAACAGCGCCGAAACTGACGAGCAAATGGCTTCCTATATGAGCAAGAGACTAACATCGACACAGGGATTATCTCGACAAAATCTCATCAACCTCTCGAGCGTGGATCGCAGCGCGCATCGCGCAGGCGCAGACGTTCCTGCAGGGTCATGCTGGGAGTGGCCACGCGCAGCAGCTGTTGACCGCTCTGAGCAACCTGGAAAAGGAGGCGGCGAACGTGGGTATTGATAAGGGGGGGTTGACGTGAGACGTACCATCTTGCGTGGTCTTCTCATTCCAGAGGCCTTTTTGTTCTTTTCGTATAGTATAGCGGCATGTAGCTCGAAGAATTTGCCTTCCGTATACATATGTACCTATCCCATACCCTGACAGGAGGGCGCTAAAGCCCCTGGCACGCTGTTTAGAGCATGGCATGTCACTTCCATGGCCTCACGAGAAAACGGTCACGGGGGTCAAGTTATTAGCCATTCTGATGTTGCATTCCAAGGTCGGGAAAATGTGCTCTGGATCGACTCAAAGGATCAAACGCGGACACTCAATAATCAACTTACGCCTTGCCAGGGCATGGGTTAGCTTGAGGTAAATCGCGTCTTCGCACGGCCAGTGTCGAAGCATGTCGAACCTGAATTGGTGCACGCTATCATATAGAGCTCCATCGCCTTCTCGTAGAATTTCTGGCGTTGCTGGGGTCTGTTGACAACGCGCCAGCTCTCACTCACATGGCTCTTCGCACCGCCATTGAAAGACTTGGTCATGATCCTTCATGGACAAATCTTTCTGTTGCTTGACGATGAGGAATACTATCAATATTTGGAATGATCGGGTTAAAATATGCGTTCAACGTTGCCTGCCGACTAGCACGAGACGTCGTTCTCGTTCGTCGTTCAGCCTCCAAGCCATGCCGGCCTCGAGTGCATCTTCCGCACTTGGGGGTGAGGCTACAAAGGCTGCTTACATGTATTTACTTGCTCACCTCAGATGATACGGTACGTATCCGAGGAAATGGGTGCAAAGCGGTGAAGGAGTGATTGGAGGGATCGACTAAGCCCAAGGCGCCAAGCTTTTCGGACCAATCTTAACCGCCTTCGCCACCCCACTATCCCGGGAACGGTTCATGCAAGTGCCATGCCACTTTTCATGCAGGTGTACCTCTTTCCATAGTCCTTCGGTGGGGCGGTGTAATGCTCACGATCTTAAAGTAAGCTGAATGGTCAATCGATGATGGACTGTTGGGAACAACTCGGGATCATGACAAATCTCAGCTCCTGGCCATTGCTGGGAAATGCTCAAGTAGGGAGGCTCTGCAGTGCTGGAAGCTTACATCGTCCGCTGCACGCTGCTTGTCTAGATAGACTGTTTTCTGCACACAAGATCCTGGATGAAGACAATGACGAGCGAATCTATCATTGAAGATATCGAGATGCCTACCTTGCGCATCAAACGGCCGCACAACAAGGTCAGGTCAGGCTGCACGACCTGTAAAAGGGCTCGGGTCAAGGTCAGTAGCCGGGGCTCTCTAAACGAGAACGATTGTTTTGACGGCTGTACAAGTGTGATGAAAGGCGACCTCGTTGTACAAGATGTCACCGCAAGAAAAACGAGTGTTGCTACTTCGAAAGACCGAGGGCCAGTTTGTCTCCGCCCGGTTTACCTGCCGTAAACACTCACAGTCCCGAGAGCCCACGAAACCCGGTGGCTAAGGACGCTCTATGCACGACCGCTTTACGAGATGTTGGCGGCATTCGAGACACCGAGCTTGCAAAACACTATCTTACACACACCGTGCAGACATTTGCAGAAGGCGGCCTATGCGAAGATCTGTGGCGGACCCTCATCCCCGCCGTCGCTCTCACTTGTCCCATAGTTCACCAGGGCATGCTTACCCTTGCGGCAATATGCTTGCATCATGACTTATCCCCTGATCACCCGGGTGAGAATTACCTGCAAGTAGCGGAAGCGCACGGCAAGACTTTCGTCAGGGAGAGCCGGCAGAAGTTGCAGGATTTCCAAGAGGGGCTGAACACGCAAGATCAAGACTCCATCCTGGCTTGCTCTAGGTTGCTGTCTGTGCTCGCGTTTGCCTTCCTCCGGACTCATCGTCAGAACGGCACAACGCTTGCCGACCCCGCCGCCTGGACTTGGCTCCACTTGCTGCGAGGTGTAAAGACGAGCTACGTTGCAGTTATTGACGCTGGTCGACCTGTTGATGAGTTGTTTATGAAGGACATGACTCCTCAATTCTGCGACCACCAGGTAACCCCGAGGACGGGTATGGGCTGCAACCATCTGTGCTTTCTTTACGTCCAACGGTCATGGCGATGGTTCTTTGGCGCTTTACGGTCCACACTCCACACAAAATGGAGTTCCATTGGAGACCAAATGATTGAAACCCTGGACGCTGCGATCGATCTGCTGTATCAAGTCACTGGGCAAATCTTCTCCCAACAGTTACAGAGCCTGCTTCGAACCATTTGTACCTGGCCAGCCGATATTCCAAGAGGCTTCGTGGATATGTTGGTGGTTGGATCCCCTCCTGCACTTGCGGTGTATGCGCATTGGCTCATGTTAATGATCCTGGTGGAGGATCTTTGGTGGGTCGGTGATATGGGACGAGCTGGTATACGTGATATCATCGCAATGTGTTCTGATTCAGACCGCGATGTTCACAGCCTTCTTATTTGGCCGCAGCAAATGCTAGATGTGGGGAGGGGATCTGATGATACTGTTCCATAATCTGGCAGCCTCAATACCTTGCTTTCTTGATTTTCACCACCGATTGCAACCACTCTCCCTGGTAGGCAAGACTTGACTACTGCTATCACGACTCGTATATCATTACTTGTAATGTTTGCAAGTATCCGCCTTGCCGAAGAATTGGAGACACTACGATTTGAGTTGCGAAATCTGCACATATCTGAGTGGATATATCCCAAACGCATGGAGGTACGTACTCTCAGGTCCAAATTCACTCCGCAAGGCATACACCCCAAGCGCATGGCCCGAGTCGACTCGGGGCAGTAAGGCACACAGCCTATTCATCTACAGTACACTCTAGCCTCAGCAATCACAGGTCTCGCGTCATGATCTGCTTAATGACAGGCTCGCCCCTACCAATTCGGAGGGGCTTCAAGTAGATTTGAGGAAGCTTAGTGGTGCCATCCCGCCCGGAAGGTGTACTATCGTAGAAGCTTGATTCTAGGGGCGTTTCGCTTCGTTCTGTGATAGTAGAAAACCTCCGCTGCTTTCCTCGAGCTCTGCCGAGTATTGTCCCTTTCCATCGATTTACCATTTTCGCTGACCTTGGGGTGGGAATGCACAGATGCGAATGGATTCACGTTTAACAGGCATTGAAAACGTGAATTGTCTCCATGGCCGACTTTCGAGCAGAATTTCTAGCAGACTTTCGAGCAGTCGCCGATTAGTACCATCGTGTGTATTTCTCTGAGGCATATTGGACATTATTGGCTCTGTCCAATTGGCGTTGCCAAGTGTTGACGTTGACGTTATCAAACAATAAGTACCTGATATCTTTCCACCTTCTTTTCCCTTGTTCGGTCAGTCACCCCTACATCTTCAATGAATATATATACGTAGAGTATACGCATAATATATTTATAATGTGGTCACGCCTGCCTTGTAACCCGAGCACCATAAATACCATCCCCAAGTACTCATCTATTCAGTAAATCATGGTGGGTACTTCAAAGGAAGCTCCCTTGCCTGGTCCTGCTTCTGATCCCATCTTCACCCAAGACAGGCACATCTCGTCCAATGAAGCTCCCAAGAAACAGACTTCTGCACTCCGACTTGATGGCAGGGTCGACTGCAATGAAGATGACAATTATGAACACCCGGGATACACCTTCTCTCAATGGAAGCAATAGTCAATTCTTGCCTTTGTCTACCCTGTTCGGATGTCGATGAACTTCTATCCGAATGTGATTGATCCGCTCCGGAGGAATTCCGTTTAAGTGGCTAAGCGGCACGTACAGGGTAAATGACCTTCCTGATCTTCTGAGCCTTTGGCTGCGAGCTCCTGGGACCCATGGAGCTAGGATCTTGGGCCCTGGCGGATTTTGCAGACTCCACTGGGCCTGGTCAATCCATGGCAAATACCTTGTGCGCTCACCGCCAATTAGAACCATCGTCGTATGCCGCGCCATGCCGCGCCCTCGGTGGCACCTCATCTGTGGGCGGTTTCATATCGCTGGGCATGCGAGTCAATTGCCGGTCTATATACTGTATACTCTTCCATATGGTGTGACGACCTACTCTACATGTTTCCAGAGGAGTACAAAATCTGAACAGTTTGAGACTCATCTCAACTCCCCTTGGATGCAATGCTGACGCCGTAGACCTACTATCGTAGGGTGGCTGATCAATGGGAGACTCATAATCAGCAGTACGCATTAGCTTATGCTGTTCTCTCTTCGGTAGTGGGCACTAGCATTGGTCCGGTAAGCTGGTGCTTTCAACCAACGCTGTCCATTGGCATTGGTATTTCTGGGTTCAGTTGATCTTTGGTGTTGTAGTGCAGGATGGCCACTTCCTCCTGGTGCACGAGACACGCTAACCAATCGTGATGGACAGACTCGTTAAGAAGAGATTCAAAGCCAACGAAGAGAATATCGAATTCGAGGGGCCCAATGAATTGACGGAGGATTGTGCAAGCTTCAAGGAGCGGTCTGCGATCTGGACTCAGCCGTTCGAGATGTTCCCTGCGCGAAACTATTGTCTCATGTTGATCCTTGTTGTCCGGTTTCTCGGACGTCTTGATTTCCACATTCCTGTAGTCCTTCAAAAGTACCTACAGGCATCATAACCTTGGCATTATCGCCATCGGCCTTGCCTTCATTCCGATCGGCGACTTTCTCTTGTCCTGCCCGTCACACCTGTACCTCAATTCGACTCAGAATGCCAGACCTGGGCTTTATTCTAGCACGACTCTCTTTCTTCCGGTCTATCTATCGGCACCAGCAGATCGGACGGAAGATATGGTCCTTTAGAAACCATCGGGCTTTTCAGATCTGCTTAGACAACTTTTGGCCCTGAGCGCAGTGTGCACTGGGTCGCGCCGATAACGTTTTCCGTCTCATCGCCATAGCTAATGTGGGCCCCTTCAATCCCAACACGTGTAGTCTGCTAATTAAACACCATGTACTATGCCATTTAGGTTTTAGTATGCAATCTACATGCGGACTGTCGATTACATAATAGTAAGCCATGCTCCCTACTCAGCTTCTGCAACGGGCGGCAACGTGCTCTCCCGTGACCTTCTGGCAGGGTTAGCCGCCATGTACAGCACACCAGTATAATATAGCGGGCACAACGTACGTGCTCGAATGCCCCCACAACCATCCTCGCGAGTCATGCGTTCGTGGTGACGGTACCAATCTATGTCTTCTACTGGAGGGGGGCCTACTATTTCCCATATCCTTGGACTAGAGTTCGCAATAACCACTGATGAACGCTTTGCAGCTCTTCAATTTTAGCATTGCGTATCTCCATGTTCCCAGCTCATCCAGGGACTCCATTATCTTCCATGGATCAGACATTTTGCTTTTCTCACCCCATGGTGAAGACTTTCTTGGTCAAGCAAGCCATCACCCAGCTCGATAATCGGAGAGAGAGCCTACCCATGAGCGAGGGGACCCGCAATGTTCACCGGGACCCCGTTTCAAAGCACGTTTACCCATCGTGGGACGTGGACCGAGGATGAAGAGTCAGTTACATAACATCCGTACAACTCGTTCCAAGCCTTGTACACGATCTGCATCGTCGAAGTTTCCTACTGCGCTTCGCCGGTTATGCTCGTCTAGCACACTTGCACTATGCAAGGTCATAGGGCCAATTTCAAGTTAACACGTGATACCTAAACTTACGGCGAGTAACATCGCGATTCTGTTATGTCAAAGCGAGTAGATGATGTTGTGCCTTGAGTATTAAATCTTTTTATGATTGGGAGTAGACAATATATACAGATGTACCCTGGCTCAGCCATAAGTGGGTGTCAGCAATGTGATTTACAGTCCTGGTTAAAGGCATCAGTCATTTCTGGCGGGCATGCCGTCCTTCTGTACAAGACTATTTGGCCGCCATCTACGCGAGGTTAGCGGCTTGCACTGAATTCTATTAGAAGGTCACTTACTCGTCCAAGTGGTACCATCCTGACCAATTGCAGGTATATTGCCCTGCGTAGGATCGGTATCTATGTCGAAATGAACACCGCACCCAAAGTCATCCTCGCCCGAGTCGGTGTTGCTCGAACACCAATTCGGCTTTCCCGCGTTGTTGTAGCAGGCATCCACAACCATCATTTGAATGGTCGAGCCGCCTGCAATGCCGTTGTTGTAAGCATTAACGCCCGTGGTCATGAGCTCATAGCAGACACCGCAACTGGAACCGCAGCCGGGCTGGCCAGCTGAGTTCAAGGTTCCGCCGAAGAGCTTTTGGTTCACTGCGCCAGAATAGATGCCTTGGCCAATGCCAAGGGATTCGCCAGTGTTCTAATCATCAACATCAGCGATTCGGCCTCCACGGGACATGTGGTACATGAAAAAAGTATCGTCCATCGCGGAGACGGTTGAAAGGTAGCAAGAGGCACTTGCTGTTCTCACAAAGTACCTCGAACTCCGAATGAAATCACGAGGAAAACGACGAAGGGAGAAATCGACTTACTGCTTGCCATGATGCTTGGCCGAAGTTTCCATCTCCACACATGCACGAGGTGCCCATGTACCCATAATACTGAAATGATCGTTAGAAATCTACATGGACTCTCATGTGCTAGGAGCTTGTTACCGAAGTACTGGCAACGCCGTCCCAACCATCTGGGACAGCTAGGCCCGAGCAACCTCCTACAGAAGCTGAGGCGTTTGCGTACATTTCAGGCGCCGCCACGTTACTCGCTGGCATGCTACCCAAGGCCGGAGCTGCCTTTGAGCCAGGACTTGGAGCCGTGCTTTGAGCTGCGGCAAGAGCAGTTGATGAGCTGCTAGCAGCTGGCTTCTTCTTGCTTCCCCCTCCGCTGCTACTATCGCCAGACCCAGGTGATTGCCCAAGGTTGGATAGGCCGCCTGAAAGTGAAGAGCCGCTTGAGCCAACGTCCGAGGAACCGGCTGAGCTGGAGGTATCGCTTGAACTAGGCTCCGAGGAAGTTAAGCTGGAGGTATTGGTTGAGACAGAGTCCAGCGTTCCGGACGGCCTGTCACCTGGCTTTTGACACTGCCAGGATGGATCGTAACTCCAAACTCCGTCGATTGGCTTGCGACATTGCGAATATGCTGTAGACAGTCGCTGTAAGCACAACGCTCCACAAAAGGTCGAGAAGGACTCACTTGCATCTTTACAGATGCATTCGCTGCCCTGCGCACACTGCAGAGGGCCATTGATGCCCATAGATGGGTAGTCGCACGCATCCCATAGTGCGACTGTGTCTCTTCGCGTGGGGCTCGAGTGGACACAGGCCCAAAGGCAAAAGCTGAGCAATGCGAACCTCATGATGGTAATGGGCTTCCGTTGAGGGAAGCAGGAGTGAATGCCCATGCGCACCCAGTGAGCATTGAGCGACGATACCTCTCTGCTACCTCCTCCACGGGATCGGATCTCTCGGCCTGTAAAGAGCGTGCAGGTACGAGACCGAACCGAGGGGAGACGGGGGCAATATGAGTGTTTCTACGCATCGTCGACCAGCTCTCGAAGGGTGGGATCTGGAGATGAAACCATTCGGAGATTTCCCCCTGTCCACGAGGTAGATCCGTGGCCCCTCGGGGCTTGGTGGGGTCCAATGGGAGAAAGAAGCAAGTTGCACGGCTCGGCGGTGTGGTTGTTTGAAGGAGGATTACGAAAGAGAGCGGTAGGAAATCGATGGTAAGCTTACCCTGACCCATAGTTGGTCGACCCGCTCGAGTCGCAAAGTGAAACAGCAGAAACCCCGAGCCGTAAGCCCAGTAAGCCGATTGTGATTGTGTGGCTGTCTATGCGACGGTAATGCAGGTCCGAGTCAAGTCCACGAAAGGTCACACTCTGGCTGCGTGTTTCAAGGCGGCAGAGGCGGGTGAAATGTAGAAGGGGCAGCGTGTTGGCGAAACATAAGTACTTACGGAGTACTTATCCGTGTTTCCAATCCGTCCCGAAAGCCTTGGCATGCTTTTCCGCCCTCGAACCTTTTTCTGTGGTAAGACGACAGAGCTTCCACGTACCTACGGAGACCCGCACCAAAAGTCCTGATGTGCCAAGATTATTGAAATTTTAGGGTTAGAAAAGCATCCGCTGCCCCCAGCAGCCCACCTTTGGCAGCTTAGGCATACCCCCACAACATCTCTAGGTGCTTACTTCAGGCCCCCCAATTACCCCCTGTCTTTAGCGCACATCAGGACTTTTGGTGCGGATCTCCGTACTCCCGTAGCAGTTCAAGCCCTGGGCTGCGCATACTCAGAGTAGAGTATGGCTCTAGCACAAGCCGCCCCCCGTGCCATGCAGAAGTTAGTGCCCATTCCTCTTTCAAACTGACTGATGTATCCTCCCACGGGCCACAAGAAGTCTTCTTACTCCAACAGGTCCAAAGGTTCGAGGTTCCAGCGCATTTTCAGCCAGCCCGTGAAATTGACATGCGAGTATTTCAACTTCCTGACGTAGTACTTACTGAGGGAGAGCACAGGCGACACCGCACGAGTATCCCTACCTCTACCCGCGATGCGCTTAACACCCTGCCACTTCCGCCCAAATCGCAGAACTACGAGAAAACCGCTGAGGTCGAAACACTGGGAGCAGTTTTAACCAGTAAGAAGATCCTCGATTAACGTCTTACGAGATCAGAAAACCTCCGTTGGCTGCAAATAGATTATAGTAAATTCGATCGCCGATTCATATAAGGTACTCTTATCTGCTTCGCTTTCCATAAGTCATTCTGGCCGTTGGTAAAGCCCCGTCAAGCTCATCAAATACCTCGTTGCTTTTGTGCCGTTTCCCGTGATTTTATCCGTGCGCAGAGACTATTGTTGCGTCAACATGGCATCCAAGGTTTTGTGTCTCTTCTTGACATGCTTAGTGGGAGTCCGAGCAGGTCAAGGAGCACATCGAATGGTGGACCGCGAGCTCGCCCGGAAACCAATGCCCACATCTACCCAATACTTCAATGTTATCAATCTTTTCTCGTATGATCAGCCACTCGCAGTGCAGGCGAATGCCGTGCCTGGTGGAGCCGAGAATGCGCAGGACAGCTTCATTCAATTTTACCTGAATGACCCGGGCAATGGGCGAAACGGTGGATGTCAGCTTACGTGGGATCCCCAAGACAATGAAGAGCCCCCTGTCAACTTGACCCAGAAGCTGGAGTTTGATGGGTATAAAACGGCCACGCTACGGTCATATCATCCACCGGGAGACTTCGTAGTAGATATCAAGCATGAGTAAGAAGCAAGGCTCGATTGGTTGTAGAACCTCTGCTCATTGAGTCCAGGCTCCACATAAGCGGTGTCACATTCATAAGGGAAGGAACACTGAATATATCGACCAGTGATCCGGAGTGGGTCTGCACCAAAGGAAGTTGCCGTTTCTCCACGCCACGATGGACAACAGTTCCCTTTACCAACAGAACGATAGAACCGCACGTCAGTGTCAACGCAGTTCTACCTGGCATGTCCACACCAGCAGCTCCTTGATGGGCCTTGCCGAATCGACTAGAAGGGTCTCCCTAGAGACACTCGGTAATCGTAAGATCTGGAATTGGGACTTTGATTTGCGGATAGCGCGGCGTTGGGACTGGACTGTGCTGATATACGAGACAGTCGGAGGCGTTGTATATACGCAGTGTGTTAATCACAATCAACCGCCTGCGAAACCGTAAGGTGGACTCAAGTCGAGCTCCTGGGGACTACGTCTTCTTCTTCTTCATGTTGTGGTTTAAGGCTGCCAATAAGCCGACTTGCACTCTAATTACGTTCGTCGTCATTTCTTTCGTATTGTTCTGTCATGATAATAGTCTTCTGGGCTGTCAACCAGAACAAGAAAACCATTCATACCAAGTGGAGGAAGTCATCTCCCGCCGATGAGATACCAAAGGATTGTCTTTATTTCTTCTATTCATTAAAGCTTGGGCCCGCTGGCGCCCATAACCTCCATCCCTGGGTAAAATACGGGCCAATGACTGTCTCCAAGCGCCAACAACTCCCACTATCTATCTATGCGACAGCTTATGGCCAGTTGAGGTTTGCATCTTCTTCTACTGCTATACCAATACGTTAAAAAATATCTATGAAAGTTCATAATCCCATGGCATTCTCTAGCCGCATGTGACTGCCGTGGCCGGCTTCTCCACGGACTCTTTCGGTGACTTCGCTGCAAGGCTCAGTGGGCCGAGGAAAGTCGAGAGCAAAGAGGCCGGAACGAGGTCGCGCTGCCAAAGTGAAGAGACAATAGGGTAATTTATACTATGGACAATAGAGCTGCTCGTGGAAGACCGGAAGTATCTCCGCTAGGGAGCTTCAAGTTGCATGGAGAGTCGAACGACATTAACGCAGCACGGGAGATCCCGTGCACTCGACTGTCGGATACCAAGCCCATTTCCAGGGACGCTCGCGGAGAGTGCAAACTGGTTATGCATCTATACTCAATGGTTGGCTGTTTTCTCGCGACCGTTTCGAGTACTTCCTGTTGTCCTTAGTTCTCATCACTGGCTCTTGGGAAAGTAGTAAGGTTTTTTGATTACCTCATCCACAAGTATGCCAGCAATAACAGGAAATCTGACCGAGCTTCGAGTGCGCACAACAGGGTCATCCTCGAAAATCGATATTGATGCATATGGAAAAGTATGTATTCTGGGGTAGCATTGCTTGCAATCAAAGTGAGGCGACGGGCTGCATTTCTGATATACTAGCGGTCCTTCATTGACTGGCTAAAGGTTTTCCATGTGCGTACTAGTACCTCGATCTCTCGGCGAAGATGCATAAAGGATGCAAGATGATGATCTAGCTATCAATTATGACGACACAACGCAGATGTAGAGGGTTCCGCCCAAAAGCTGCAACCTCCATTTAGACTTTGACGTATGTATTCAAGCTGCATGAAGATCGCCGTTTCTGTTCAAACTTTCTCATCGGTACGAGCCTCTCCGAGGAAGCGCTCGACGATGGTTGCCGTCCCCGCAATTGCTGCAGGTACGCTAACATGATCATCGCTGAGGGGCACTTCTTTCATCATTCTGCTTTTTTGGTTGCTTTGGTGGAGATGTAATCACTGCCATGGCCCAGCTATATCAATCAGCGAGTCTTCTTCTGATAGCTTCCACTTGCTACTATCCGCTGTTCCCTTATCAGTCAGCGTAAGATCAACATCAAAGTGATACGTACCAGCTACTTGATCCAACATGCATTCCATAATCAAGATCCTGCCTTTCTTTCTGGCGCTTGCCATGGCTCAAAGTCCAGGCCTAGGGAACCCAACGCTCCTCGGCAGTTACCCGTCCTGCGCAGCGCAGTGTAATTTTGAGGTCTTAAACGGAATTGTAAGTTGTACTTTCCTCCACCTCAAGTCCTCTTTCTCTGATCCAGTCCCCCTCTAGTCCAACCCCTGCGGGCCCAGCTCCGCCAACAATCTGACCTGCCTATGCGACTCCGCCATCCGTGCCGCCACCGCCGGCTGTCAAACAGTATCGTGCTCGCCTACTGAATTCACCGCAACCCAAACCCTCTCGCAACAACTCTGCGGTCCATTTTACTCCAACGGCACCCTCTCGGCCTCCCGCGTCACCGCCGCAATCGCATCCGCTACGGCTGCCGCCGCCGCCGCCGTCTCAGGCAAAGACGCGACGAACTCCAACGACTGGCCTCCCTGCGCAGCAGCGTGCCAAGTGCAGAACATCCCCTCCAGCGGATGCGGAACTCTAGCGAACGCGAGCTGTGTCTGCAACAATGGCCCTTTGAACGCGGCGCTCGGTGCTTGCGAACAAAACTCCTGTAGTCCGGCGGATCTTCAGACTATTGTGTGGCTGTCATTTGCGTATTGCAAGTCGGTTGGCGGTACGGGCAATGCGAGTGACATCGCGAATCAAACTGTTGCGACGCAGACCGCCGGAACTGTGCCTCTGGGGCCGACGGGGAGCGTAACACCTTTCACTGGTGGGGCAGGATCGAGTGGGGTTGAGAAAATGTCATGGATGATGTTGATGGCTGCTTTCGGGGGGGCACTGGGTACGCTCCTGTAATCCCGCAAGCTTATAAGATCAAATAGCGAGGAGATGCTCATTATGTGAGATCGCATGCGTTTTAATTAATAGAGTGTTCTATCTCATTGAAATATAGACTAGCCATCAGAACTATAAAAGTATACTGTTTATAATCTCCCTAATTGACACATCAGCAAGGTCCTACAAAGCTGTGAAGGCGGTCTTACCTTGGTATAGAAGAGCCTCTACAGCGTCGTGTCCCGATGTTGTTTAGTTATGACACTGTAAGTGATCGGAAAGATGTCCTGAAGCTTTATTTTATAGTCTTATCTGCTGTAGAGATATTATGTATCTTTTTGAGCATAGTGTGGCGAGAGATCATGCAGCTTGCTTGGTCCCTACATATGTGCGACCCAAGTAGTAAGCTAAGTTAGCCTCTCGCTAAACATGTGATGTAGGCCCAGGCTATGAATTTGTTTAAATATAAAACATCCACCTACCATAGAGGACTGAGGTAGAGGAGCTCCTTAACTTTGGTGAAGTGAGACGGCGCTATGATGCTATCTGATATTGAACTCGATCCTACCAGCGGAACAAGGAATGAAACCCATTAGGTCTTGCAACGAAAGTTGTTGCACGTCCGAAAGTGTACAATACCACCATAGGCTCACACTTGATTGAAATCTTCAGGTAGCGTTGTCAGAACGTAGAGAAGGGAGTGTACGTCCTCACAGAGATAAGACATCACCCTTAAGTAATCGAGAGACTAGGTGAAAGGCTAAAGGTGGTGAAAGACCAATTTCGAAGTGATTCGGCCTGTCAATGATGGGCGGCAGTTTTACATGATGGTAGCCCAGGGGTGACTCTGTCTTTTTGGACATGAAGCCTTCAAGGATGGCTCTCGAGGAACTCGGAACTGCTCGTAAGTGCTCCTAAGAGCGTGAATGCTGACTATTGCATCATCTGGCTTGAAGTGGTGCAGATCGTTTTGAGCCGACTGTTTCCAACTTCATAAGAGCAATAGCGGAGGTTTGGACTCAGCATATTGTTATGCTTCGCTGCAAGGAAGGCATACAGTTCGGCCTACGTGATAGCCTTAGAAAGTTTAATCTGCACAGGCAAGACATCTGTCAGCGGTTGTGCTGGAGAGTCTTGTACTTGCCCATGCTATGCGCGAGTGCAAGTGCAATCGCTTGCGGGAAGATTCAAGTCATTCTTCTTGTGCCCATCTCTGCTCTCTGAGAGGAATACCCTGGCCGCTGCTTGCCCTCGAGCCGTCCACCTCGCGACGCCAGGCCCAGAACTCTTCCAACCTAATCTCTGCGTAGGAAGCCCAGTCAAAGCCCAGATGCTCGTTCTTGGTCCTGTATAAGGCATGCAAACCCCACAGTAGGCCTGGAATCGCCCTATATGCGTCGACCTCATCCATCAAGGCCTCCGTCTATGCAGCAAGTGGAGCACGTCTCTCAGATCCTAATGCGAATTCAGTCAGTATTTCCAACCCCGGGTAAGCGCCGAGCCACAGGAAATAGGAGACCTAGAAAAGGAGCTGGGCGAAGTCCTACTTTGGGCGTTGAAGCTGTGGAAATACTGCTCAATGAAAGCACGGCGTACAGCACGTGTAGGGAGCAACGTGTAGTCACATTCGAAGCCTGCCCATTCAGAGAGATGATTCGCAATGTCAAACGATGCCGAGCAAAGCATGGCAAATTCGTAGCCGATAAAGTTGATTCCACGGTCCAATTCGTGTTGGAGAACATCTTGACATTCAGGAACGATAATATTGACGCTGGACAAATCGCAATGCCCCAATACGGACTGGGGAAAGAACCGATCAGCCGTTTTCGTAGCTACGAAGCTGTAGGTCACGTATCGTGGTCGTCTACTCCCAGACTCACCTTGGCATCAAGTTCGCCATACGACTGCCGCAACTCCGCATGTGCTTTGTGGAGCTCATTCCCTAGGCTTATCTTGGTCGCAGTCGCGCTCATAGTATCCGTTGGGAGTGCATCTACCAATTGCTGTAAGACAGTCCAGATGTTGCGTGCCTTCGTGCCATGCGAAGGCAGAAGTGTATGTGCACGTCCCAACTTTGCCGCTACCGCACGCCAGACACTTTCAACACCTAAATCTCTGGCAGTGCAGACACGGCTCTGAGTGAATCGATGGAGAAGCCCGTTTTCGAAACATGCGAGTGGAGGCGAAGCAAGGTCGTGTTGGGCGACGAGGTCGGGAATACGGGCTTCCAAATTCGGGTCCATGCATATCTCAGTGGCGGCGCCATAAGCTCGCAGAAGCACTGTTTCTTTCTCGCCTTCGCTTACAAAGCGACTATTTACAGATTCAGGGTTAGCAGTCCCAATCCTTGAATAAGCGTTGAGCCACGAGACACCTCGTGGGTGGATCTTGTTGTGACTTGTCTTGATAAAAAGGGAAGACTTCGAAATTACGTACCCAGATGCCTTTCTCTCCAACTTGAGCAACTAGGCAGACGATGATAGTCAGTTCTCCAGAGTGAGATGGCAGAGAACGCAGACGCACCGTATTCATGTTATTGAGCTCGCTTAAGCGCTTTACACTGAATGACCCCGATTTCCATTCTGGGTCGAAGGCGATCATTATGGCCAACGCCGAAGCTTCACCTTGCTCGCTCATGCACCGGAGAGGAATGTGCTTCATCGTACGCCTGTCGCTCAAAGTACTAGTATGCTGAGAAAGGAAAGAGGGCGAGTCGGACAATTGACTGAGACCACATTCGGACCGTGCATTCCGAAGACGCGTAGATTCTGTTGTGCAACGGTCGTCGCGTTATATCTGCACCAAGAAACTTTGAGCTAATATTCTCACTTACTTATGCAATGATCTCGGCCCTTCTTGACAGGTTGGGCAATTGTCGTGAGATTCTTCGTCAGTATCTCATGAGATGTCATCTTGTGGTCTGGCATAAGGCAATCCCCATTTTCACTTTCGATCTATGGAAAAGCGTACGAGAACGCAAATTGCAGTTAGAAAATCGGTGCCAGCCAAGCCAGTGTTACCTTGTGCGGTGAATTTATATGTGCGCCTTGACTACTGACAGGCACCCATTGTGTGCCATTCTGAATCCTGGTTGTCCACTTGGAGAGAGAGTCTTCCCATCGATCTGCGCGAACCATGCGATGTAGAAACGGCCGAAATGTCTGTAGATTTTCAAGACCTTGACAGCGTCAGCGGCTGCTGGGTTTCTAGACTACCACAACACGATCCTGGTCTCGCCCAGGAACCCGAAACCACATCATCTCGTGCATCCGATCTCAGCACAATCTCTTGTTATCCTCTCTTATCCGGCAAGTGTTGGGAGATAATCAGGCGTACAGTCGAGTAAGCTTAGCAAACATTTGGGCCATGTGGGCACTCGGGGGTTTAAATCTGGTGCTTTCATCTTACGGCACCGAGTCGACCTCTGACGAGAAAGGCTGAATGCTGAGCAGCACGGTTTCACAAGAGGTGATTGCACAATACAACTAGTTCAGATTCAAGCTTACTTTTAGGTATCTACCTTACCAACTACGTAAAGTATGTACATGTATGTACCAACTACCAAAAGGCCACCAGGCATTAGAAGGCTAAAATCTCCAGCCGCGAGAAGGTTCCGTGGGCTGTGCTCTAAGATTAGCGCCCGGAACCGTCAAACCGGTGAACTCGGGATCTCGGGATCTCGCTCCATTGGCGTCGGCGGGCCTCGAGCAATCTTACCAAATGGGTACTAATCTTTCCAGACTCCGCGGAACAATCCCGGACGTCTGACGAGGTGAGACAACAAATCGTCAAATGGTTTTATCCTTTGTTCTTCCACAACTCGTAGTCTAATCAGACATGATTATGAGGATACAGTTAGTCACGGCTAAGACCGAGACAACCGTGGACCCGTAGTTACCCTGGCTTATCACCTGTACAAGAAGTATTGATACTAGGCTAAAAATATGATGTTGGCTTTTGCGGAGTAGGAATCTCAGGATACTGTAGGAAGAGTCTATTGAAGTCTGGCCACGGGATCATAATTCCGTCCTTTAGCTAGTCCTTTGCTTCTGGCGCAACTGCGTCTCAATTATAGAGTTCAAAGCTCATTGGATGACGCAGATGGTCAAGAAGTGAAAGCCCAGTATGTACGGAGTACATCATGTACTAATAGGCTCTTCGGATGGACGAACAGATGTTGGGAAAACGCCAACGAATGTTGTGACCCAGGTTCAGCGCCCAAAGGTCAAGATGATGGCGGCTCGGGATGTACCAGGCTATACTTGTAGAAGACACCATCAGCGAGATAAGAAAATGCCATCCTCGGATCGCAATGACCAGCTTCCGGTGCTGGAGTCTGGGGAGACTCAGACATGGCGAAGAACCCGATGCTGATGAACAGAAACCAGAAATCGTAATTTAACCATCCAAGCGTGGGATCAGCCGCAAACTTGAAACTGGTAATTTCTGTCGTGGCAGAGATGTTGTAACAGCTCTTATTCCAAGACAACCTCAGGATGGACAAGCATCTTAAATACGAGCAGTACCAGGATTGGGAGAACGCAGCAATCCATTCGTGGCGCTCCGAGCTAGCTTCTTGAGTTGCGTATATCTCGGCGTCTTCGCCATTAGGCTTTACACATACGTCTTCCATTTCAGGCGTAAGGGGACAATGACGACAGGCAGGACGCTTACAGCCTCTCCGAGTCCAGCATACTCAGGTGGAAGTCGAACCTTGATGAACAATCCGGCGGCCAACATGATGGCAAACATGTTGTAGAATATGCTCCAGGAAAAGCCAAAGACAATCTGATGGAAACAATGTCGGGACAGGTTCAACAATACAAGGACGCCTTTGAGAGAATTGCTCGTAATCACAGCATCTGCAGCGCTATCTGTAAAACCGGCACCGTTGCTTATGTGTAACCCAACGCTGGCCTGGGACAGAGCCGCCGCGTCATTGGCACCATCGCCACAGAACAGGACAGTGTCGTCCTGCGATTGCATCAGCTGCTTGACGTGCTGCTGCTTTTCCTGCGGTGTACATCTCGCCCAAGTGTCCTTCAGCGGTATTCGAAGTTCAGCCGCAACTTTATGTACCGCACCAACTTCGTCCCCACTCATGATCGAAATCCTGACTCCGCGTTCCTTCAGCTTGACGACAAGCTCAGCAGCGTCGGGACGGATTGTTGCTTGGAGGCCAAAAACTGCAATGAGGTTCTTTCCCTGAGTTACACATGAGACTGTCAGATTCTTGGACAGTAGAAGCTGCACGGCCGCAAATTTTTCAACTCCCAGCCACCCGCTGCTACCAATACGGACTAGCTGTCCATTGAGCATGCCCTTGACGCCTTTACCAACAATTTCCTCGATGTCCGTAATAGGACTCGGCTCCACATTTTCGCACTTCAGATGCTCTGCGATTGCAGAAGACACTGGATGCTCGGAATATCTCGTCAAAGCCAATGCCAGTCCAGCCGCAAAGGATGGAGGCTGGGAACAATAGTGCTTGTTTAGTACAGACAATTTGTTGTTGGTCAAAGTGCCAGTCTTATCGAAAATGACATGGTCTACCTTTCGAGCCCGAGTCATTACTTCCGGTGTTCTCATCACCAATCCATGTTTTGCAGCCACATTACCTGCAACGACTTGAACGATGGGTATCGCAAGTCCAATGGCGCATGGACAAGACACCACAAGAACCGACACAGCATATGGCACCGCGTGTAGGATTGCCGAGCCGGCCGACTCATCACGTACCAACTTTCCAATCAGAATCCAGATCAAGAAGGTCAACAAAGCGAGCGATCCGATTGCTGGAACTATCCAGCAGGCCACCTCATCTGCAGTTCTTTGGGATTTCGGTTTTGATCGGGAAATCTCGTCAACCATGTCAGCAACCTCACTGATGCTATTGGCCCCTGGCAGTCGTGTTACTCGGATCATCACTGCAGTGGTTTTGTTTGTTGAACCGGCCACCACCTGGCAATTTTTCGACTTGTACACCAAGTTTGCTTCGCCAGTCAAGAGTGACTCGTCGAAATGTGATTCTCCCGAAAACACAATACCGTCTGTTGGAGCCGCAGAACCGGGCTCGATTTCGATCTCGTCTTTGTAGTGCAATAGCCTGACGTCGACGTCTATTACTGATTTACCGTCGGAAATGGACTTGGCTACAAGACGTGCTGACGGAGGTTGCAATGAACGTATCGATCTGGATTTGATGACTTGATGGCAGGCGAAGTCGGCCATGAGTCTTCCGGCCATGATCAAGGTTATGAGTAGGGTGCTCGTCTCGAAGTACATTCCCGATGTGAACTTTGCGCCCGACACTGCGCAAATGAATGAAGCTACAGATAATGTGTATGTGACCGATGTGCTCAGTACAACAAGGAGATCCATGTCGATTACTCTGTTGAGGAACAAGCTTCTTAGAGCTTTAGGATAGAACGGTCCGGCAACGATTATCTGGACTGCTGTTGCTAGCACCAGCGAGGCAGTGTCATACTCCAGCTGGTGCTTTGGCAGCGGTGCCCAGGCTAAGATCAGTATCGGGAGGGTTAATATCGAAGAAACACAGGTCAGGAAACCTGCTTTTCGAACGTCTGTCGGAATCTCGTCGTAACATTCCGCTGGAGCTAGAGTGATTGAACAATTATGTTCATTTTCGAGGTCCTCCAAAAGCTGTCTAATACCTCCATCCAGATTGGCAGCATCATACTTTATGGAAAAGCTACCATTCCCCAGTCGTTCTATGTCCTTAAGTCCGTGACGCGATGCCGAAGTTTCGAGGCACACACTCGGAGCGGGAACCACGACTGGGAGTTTCTGCCATCCGTCTCCTACCCTTTCGCAACGACGTCCTGTTTTCGTTCGGACAGACCTCATCACTTCGCGGATTGTGGTTTTGGCAACATCAATATTGAGTTCTGCCCGGAGAGGGATTGTTTGGAGTCGCAAGTTGTACAGATGTGGAATCGATTCTAGAGCTCTGGATACTTTGGATATACAGCCGGCGCAGGATGACCCTTGTATCTCAATCTTTACATGTTCTCGGTCACCCAAGCTTTCTTCATCGTCCGATTTATAGCACGCCGTGAGAGATGGGGATCTTGTTCCCATAACGTCTCTGCAAGGCTCGGCATGTCGGTTGCCGTCTGATGACAGTGGCTTTCGCATGGTATCAAGCTGGCAGGATTGTGATTCGTGGCCCATAGGTTTGCAGCACGGTTTACTCACGCAATGGTGCTGAGACGATTTCTTCAACATTCCGCCTTCCTTTGATGCATTGTTGTCGGCAGAATCGAACATTGTCAATAAAACCGGGTGGAAAGTGTGAACTTTGACCGAATAGCTGGTCCAGTCCGAGTGCTTTGAGATTCCGAGTCATGGCAACCGATGGACAGTATATACACATTTGCTTGACACATCCCCTTCATGCAGGCGCTTCCGAAAATCGTACTATCAAACATGCCCTCGAGTTTTCTAGTACATGTTGAGAGCCGCACTCCACCCGAGTCTCTTCCATTGCGGTGCCATGCTTCCCACGTTTCACCTATTAGTAATGTCTGGCCTTTTCATCAAATGAAGCGAGAGCCGAAAAGTATCCGTGCCAGAAGAAATGGCTTGCGCCGACGCTTGTAAAAATAACATCACTCGTTCGGAGCGGAAAGACGAATGGTAAAACGATGACGATTATACATGAAAATCTGGAGAAGATGTCCGTGTACACACTAAGCAACTCTAAGTAGCGACAGTAGTTTACTGTTCCGAGATGCAAAAGCCCGCCATGGGTGTCAAAGCGTCTGGTGGCGTTGGGGTCTTGGGGAGGCCTTTGAAATTATGACAATTGCGAGATGAAGTATAGCGCCGCGCATCACAACATTTAATGCGACTGCATGACGCGATAAACGACAGGCCCGAGAACCCCCAACCGTACAGGTCTGAGAAATAAACCACTGCGGACGCTCATCTGGCGGCTCAACGAGGCATTTGATTCGCCATACGAGCCTGAACAGCCCGCTGCTTACGGAAACATCGCTCGATGTTGGATGGGCTTCACATGTCGAGATTCGTAGAAAGCTGTCTTGAAAATATCTGCAAAAGGTGCTAATCGCCCAAAAGCAGCCATCAACCCAAAATCCAACTATTGAGAAATCAGCCTGGGAATTCCTGCCGCATGAGCAACCACAGCTTGAGTGAGTTCTGTGGATTACTACAAACTGGCTTTTTGCACCGTAGTTCTCTTCAAATCCTTCTTCATGCCTCAAGCGTAGACTCTTCGGGTGGGTACCTACGCTAAAAAGACTCACTATCCAAGATCTACCAAGCCGGGTGCACGGTATGAGAGCTGTTGAGTTGGGAACAGGTGGAGATTTCTCAACAACATCGGAAGGTTCTGCCGAGCCTCTAGCAGTTAAGGGTCATGAACACACATGGGCTGTTTGCGGATACAGGTCATGCACGTCCAGCGGAGGCATGCCATCGTCCGAGCTTGCTCTTGATAGCTGAGATGCTGATAACACGGCTCTTCAGGCTTACTATATGCTTCGGGCAATCCTTCAGACGTACTCCCAAAGATATTGTTTTATGTCCTTTCCACCCAAGGTTTCTGTCATTGCATCTTGGCAAATACCTACCAACTCTTTGCATCCCAGAGGCTGCAGTCTATACTCATTGTCCTTGCACCGATCAGCGGCTGACAGTAGCGTGTCAACGAAGCACAAGCAATGTTGTCCAGGACGGATATGGTCGCCATGCCATCTGTCGCTGACCTTTGAGACTATGCTGACGCAATCCAAATATACTTTGAACAAATTAATCTTGGCAATGGGGAAAGATCCTTTCAACTCATGATGCAACGCCTTCTGAAGGCCTTGTAATCGCTGCCAATGGTCGCTTGGAGAGACTCGGCTCTTGCGACGGCGATGAGCGTACCCTGAATTCAGCTTTGCAGTCATCGAATGCACTTTGTGGTTGTTTTCGTCACTTTCGGAGCCATACAACGTAGTGCAAATGGAGTCGTCGATGTGATAGCCCTTTTCCCGGATGTAATGTAGCATGGAGAGTTTCCCATGCCCGAATCTCGAATCTCTGGCTCCTTGTTGCGATCCAAACCCAGCGGTCGCTTTCGCGGTATGCGCCGGAATTACCATGGCATAGCACCCGGACTTATGATCGGAAGAATGCGACTTGAATCGTAGTCTGCCCCCCATAAATCTCACCCAGCAAGCTTTGAAATTCCGACCTGGACGGCCACCAGGATACAGGATATCGCTAAAAGCATCGCTGAGGCTATCAAGCAACGGGACTGGTTCGAGCCGGGCGAGTGCCCGAAGAACATTATACGTGTGCACCACTGATCCCACATGATTCCGGTAAGTGAACAGTCTCAAGCCATAGTAAGACACTGCATCGAGTATGTCGAGCGCATGGCATCCACAGGTCCACGGTGCTTGGAAATAGAAGTCAAACATTTTGCTATGGATGAAAGTTTTCATGTCTGAATTTAGATTTTCTATATGGTAAGCCAATGTTCCATGACACCTGCACGGCAACGTCGGATGATCCAACACTGCTTGAGAGGCTGAAATCGCCTCCTGTGCGAAGCGAAGAGTATGTAGACGGCAAGTCGATGGCAGGTAATTCGTTTCTGGAACGAAGAGACAAGACTTGTACGACTCCAGCAGTAAGCGAAGGCCGTAGGCACAACGAACGCCGCTGCCGTCTTGCTCATCATGCGTGAGTAGGTAACCCACTTCAGGATAAACTGGCGAGCTTCGACGAACAACCTTGCATCGACTGCTTGAGCTGCCGGGTAAAATCAGTTGTGCAATATTTTGTAACATGACCGTGAGACACTGGGTATCACAACCAGCGGAGTCTGTGGACTTTCGAAGGATGAGATGAGACGACGGTCGACTCCTAATTTCTGATTCGATCTTTTTTGGAGGACCTTCTTGCTTTAGAGCCAGGAGCTGGCTCCAGGGGACGTCCAAGGCTTCAAAAAATCTGTGTGTATCGGAGTAGCTTGACTCACTGTTTGTTTCAACCGGCAACTCCAGGCATTGCGCCACCTGCAGGAATTTGACTCGCAAGCTTTCTGGATCGGAGATATCAAAACTTGTCCTCAGCCGACACTCGATGCCTTCGAAAGCGGCGAAAACTGCATTGGTAACCGAAGCCGCAACGATCAATGATATTTCCCCCTGTCCAACCTTCTGCCACATATCCTTCGCAACGTTCAGAAGATCGTCCATTTCCTAATCAGATGTTAGTCAACAGCTCGACGAGCTGCAAGAGGGTCCCGGCGTACCTGTATGTCCTTGCTGAGCTCAAACGCTTCGCTCAGTGCATCATTTGCGAGTGAACAAGCCCCAATATGGGATACCGTAGGCTTTTCTCCAGTGAGAGGGTCGTCTTTGTCGTACTGTTGGTGCTGCGGGTCGTTATCCACCAAACCGTCAAGTTCGAGATAGTCAGTGTCTAGCGTGGTGTATTGATTAGAGATTGCGGTGCTGTCGCTCTGGGTTTGACTACTCCCGTTTCGCTGCTTGCAAGCTTCCCGAGGCTGGTCACAGCACTCGCAGAGATCCATGTAGATTTGTGACAGGCTACACGGTTGTCGTCAGACAGGGCGCAGTCTAAGAAGGTTGTGATTTCACCTCGTGGTGAAGTACTCATGATTTAGAGTATCTTCATCTTGTCCAGCGATGTATTTCCGGAAGAAGTTGCTCAGCTGCCTCCGAGCTGCGATTGCTTCGCGGAAGTGGAATGCGATGTTCTCCGGCATGCTGATGGCTTTGGCGCGGACGACCCTTGCCAGGGCAAACAAGTCTTGGATCGACAGCGCCTCAGGCCGAGTCTGTCTCCTCGGCGCATGGCCAATCAACCAGGCAACTATGGCCCTTGTGTCTTGTTTATAACGGACGTAGACATCAAGCAGACTTGAAGGAATGCGGCCGTCGCAGGTTGAAGATCGCGTTCGTTGCAGCATGGCGGACCGCGGTGGCCCTTCGTGACTGATGAAGTACGGTGAATGAGCTAATGAAAGCCTACTGTGTGAGGAATAGGAAAGCTGACATGTATACTGGTGACTCTTGGATGGGTTAACAGAGAGGAAAGAGAAGGGCAAGAGTGGGAAGGAGAGTTTGAGCTGGTATTCGGGGGCTGATTATGTGTCTTCAAGAGTTTCAAAAGCCTCCATGGCGAAGTAGATAAGGGTCCGGATTGTGTTTGACAGGTAAGTTGGAGATGAGATAGGCCGGTGAGGACCTTGAACGGTTCATGCGCGGAAGGCTACTTGAGGACCTTGACGTCGCTACTCCCTAACAAGGAAATACCTTGCCACGCCAATTAAGCCCTGGAAATGAATTCATACAAGGTAGCTAAGGCAAGATACTACTTACTTTAGCTGGATGGGAAGACTTCGTGCTTCACGGAGCCAGCTGCTTGGCAACCACGCCATAAGAGCGACACTTGTAGGAAAGAGAACATTACGGCCAAGGAAGCTCGGCTCAACTTAACCTTTGCGTCTTTCGTACAGCACTCTTCAGAGGGTATACATCGGCAGTTGCTGGCACCATGTGGACGGAGCAGACACGCTCAACAGAGACCGTCGCCGTATTCACCGTCGTCGTCACCGTGAGCACAAGCGCTGGGCTTGTCAGTACTGCTTCACCTGCCATACTTCGGTCCAATGGGGGCTGCGCGATTAAATACATCGGCACCTGTTGGCCTCGGCGAACCATCATAGAAGACCTCATAATAACCGACAGAGTGCCGGGTTTGGAAGCCCGTCTTAGGACGTCAGTCATTAGACCATTGGGAGGCGCCATATGTTTTCGGCCTTTGGAGGCAATCTCTAGGACTTTTAGCAGCTATAGAGATTGGTAGATTCATGATTCCGGCCTCTGAAATGGTGGTATCAAGGCTGCCAAATGACTTTTCGATATCTCTGCTTCGAGAGCATTAATCCGATCATTGGCAGAACATGGTGCCGCCCATGGCAAGAACTTAAAAAAGGGTGACATGGATGAGCCGTTCTGAAGCTCTTGTGCCGTCGTTCTGGGTCGGGTCGTCGCAATGGAGTGTCTTTAACTGCTGGGCTGGGGAGTAATGTGTTTTCTTCAGTGTTCTAAATGATATAATAATGTACTGTCCAAAGAAGTGCATAAGCCGCTGTTATCTGCGTAGTTGAGAAGCTATATTGTCGTTCGGTAGAACAAGTAGAGAGCGCTGGACAGCAATCTCAGATTGGGGCAAGGGAAAAAGGGAAGATGGTATCAATGAAGACGGTGACCACTGTACATCCGGCATTCAGATACGAAACCATCATGACGAGAAAAGCCGAAATAACTTTTCTGTACAGTGGAAACTGACTCGGGAAGTTTTAGAGAAGATACTGGCAAGACATTACCATTATCTCCGTAGCGATCCCCCAGCGAGCCGCGAAGTTGCTCGCGATATAGCTCGTTAAAGCGTCCGCCAGTGAGGCTTCCAGCAGCTGTTGGTAAGGGATCTAAGAATGATCTACCGTCAGATGAACAAGACTCTGTAGACTGTTTCGGGACATTGTCGTCATCGACGGGTGGATTTGGGGAGCATTTGGATATTTGGATTGCGAGGTATGGGACTTCGCATACTGGCGCGACGGGATACTTTCAGCGAATGGGCGCTCGGAGAAGAGACCGTCGAGGTACAATGACCGCTCGATATCGGGAGAAATCACCGATGGATGGACTTGGATTTACAATGTAGGTAGCTGTCGCCGAAACGTTTGCTGATCACACACAACAGCAGCGCATAGGCGGGCCGGCTAACCGGACAAGCAGCATTGAGGGTTTTCCCTCTCCAATCTTCTAGATAGTCCTCGTGCTCCGTACCACTTGAGGTACACGCCAACTCCTGCGTGTGGACTTAGTCGGCCCAATGTCAGCTTCATCGTACCGTGTCGACAGATTAAAGTCTGATAGAGATCACCTCCAGACAATAGAGATGTTTACTGCATATGCTGATTCGCTAGGGATTGATCTTAGCTTTCAAGACTTCGCAGCAGAGCTCGTCAGCTTTCCAGGAAAATATGCGCCACCATCCGGATCTGTTCTCTTAGCACGTTCCACTCGGGGAGAGCCACTGGGCTGCGTCGCCGTCCGTCCCCTTTCCTCAGGCTGCTGCGAAATGAAGCGGCTTTATGTGAGACCGGAAGGACGTGGCCGTGGTCTTGGTAAAGCACTCGTCTCTGCGATCGTGAAAGAGGCGGAACGAATTGGATATAAGACTATGAAGCTGGACACCCTGTCCACAATGACCGAGGCAATTCGACTCTATCGGCAGCAGGGATTCGTCGATGCCCAGGCTTACTACGATACACCAGTCGCGGGTACAATTTTCTTGCAGCGGCGACTTGAATCATAATGAGTTTCCATGCTTTACTACGGCTTCAGCCCTTCGGTTTTACAAGATTACTGCCACATTAATAACGCCGAGGATATTCTCAAAAGCATTCATGTCTTCTTATCATACATGGATACACCTCCAACCTACGTCATATGTTCACATGGCGGAACACGTTCGCAACAATCAAGTTTCCTGCATGGGATGCTGGGTATCTCGAATGCTATCACAGCCGATACCAGACTCCCTGAACTTTAGCCTGCAGTACTGCCAACTTCGAGGACTGTTCACTCCCTCTGTGCTTGTTCCATTCTCCCTTCACGATGTGACCCAGTGCCATTCAGACGGATCGGAATATTTCCGATTGTTGTTAAGATAAGAAGTAGGCCCCTAGCGGCTCGCCATTCGCTTGAGTACTTCTTGAAACGACCGGTACGAGATACCACATGTTCAATTGTGGTGAATTATGGGTGCTTGTGGCTACACTTCAAGCTTTGGTATTCTGGAGGAATACTCTCGTAGCGAGCCGGAAACCCTCACAAGTGTGCTCTACATCGCCGCTCGTAGTCTAGTTGCGGCTCAAAGACCTTCAAGTGTCATTGCCCGGATGACCGATAGTCTAATCGTGGGTCTGGACCACTCTAGTCTCGGGGGCCTCCACGACTATACTACAACAGACTGATGCAACAAGAGCCAACAACATTGCAGTTCTCACCATAGTGGATGGCCTCATGGTTTTTAGATTACTCTGACGACTAGATCTTGGACAACCTGGCAAGCGGCATCTATGCTTCAGCTCGAACAGGGCCTCGCTTTCTGATCTAAAACCTTTGACGCCTACGTGATACTTTCCTTAAGGAGTATACTTAGCCGAGCTGTTTCACTCCACGAAAAAATATTTCTGCGCCAAATTCTGCTGGACAAACGGTAGGCTGAATCTGGTGAAGGATAAATACCAGAGGTCCGTTCATTTGCATACCAACAAATGGCAAAACTTGATCTCACCTCAGAAAAAGCGTCTTTGATTTGCTCGGGGCAAGTGTTTAACCAAAAGAAATAACCGCATACACACAGAGCCACCAAACCTGGTGTTCAAATGTCCGATTTTGGCCACATGGTCAGCTAAAAAAAGTAATTCATGACCTCCCCCAAAGGTACGCCTTCTTTGCAGATCTCAAATCGGAATTCTGCAATACCGTAAACGTCTACGAGTCTCGTGAAAGTTTGGAATGCCGCCTCTGCCAGTACTCGATCTAATATACCGTGCTTAGTCGCTAAGTACGGTTGGAGGGATAAATAAGCCCTGTTCGAAGATTCGAACGCCTTCATGACAGTGTGCGAACGTCGAATAAATTGCTCGTGACATGGCTGGAAATTGCTAATCCAGGATTCCATACTTAAACTTGCTTCACGCAAGGCGTAGTAGGCATCAAAATCAAGCCGAACCTTGTTCACTTCCTGGAACCGCAAGGACAGCTGACGCTGATCGTCTGGGATTTGCACGTCGAATGGAGCCACCGGCCAGTCTTTGTTGCTAATCCTGCCATTTGTGTCAGCCTCCAAGATGAGTTCAAGGTTCTGACAAATTGATGAGTTGCTCCGCGGGGTTTCCTTCTGATTGTTCGACTTGAGCCGAGGGCTTCAAAATTATGAAGTTAATTCTTGGACCACGCCATATCAACACTGATTCGGGGAGTCAAGTCGACCCTTTACCCTGTGAAGAAGTGGCTCGCGGGAGGTGTGAAGGTACAATTTGTACCACCCTGGTTTAGGCATCATCATCACTTACAGGCGTGCTGACGCGTTCTTGGCTATCGATCTTTCTAGGCCTCCAACATTAGAGTGTTTTCCTGTCTTATTCTGGCAGGGCGTCAAAGGCTGCGACAATGAGAGTACCACTGAAGCCACAAGATAGACGAGAAAAGGATATGCTCCTACAGCATCAAGCACTTTCATTCTCCACATCAAAGTAAGGCAAGAAAGGTAGCGGTTGTTCACTACTGGCAATCTCGTCTTTAAACTCACAATTCCCGACTGCGCCTATGACGGGGAGCTAATAACCTAAGATTTTGCGCGCCTACTGTTTCCCATTATCACTGTATCCAGCCCTGCAAGATGATGAATATAGCATTGCTTGCGTAGGCCAACCAAGTCATGAGTCTCTGCGGTATTATTTTGAAGCATGACGTGACTGCCTGGCTTTAGGCTTAGTCGCTGCTGCATGGAGAGAGGCACCAGAGACTCGGGCAGTTTTTGCTCCAGTTATGTCTTTATACTTTGCTCAATATTGAGAATTATGCCTGCTTGCAGACCACTGCTCAGTCTATATCTTGGTTACCCGAAGAGGAGACAAAAATCTCTTCTTTTCTCCCTATGAACTTATCTACTAACACGGGGAGAGCTGAGCTACAACCATTGACAGCGTCCGGATGGCATGGTGCCCATGGAGATTTAGAAGGCCTCGTAAGTAATCAAAAAGGGCATTTATCTCACAGCGGTTTAGAGAGAAGTATCGCATAGCTCTAAGCAGAGCGATTTTACCTAACAAGCAAGCAATTTCCCGGCATGCTGCTTGATGGGTCTCCCATTGCAGGATCGCTGGCAGATTTCAAAAGTGCAGGCTTTGAAAGCCTTCAGTGTTCGAAGTGTTTTTAGCCGGGCTCTTACTTTCGATTGCCGATTTGACGCTCAATCCGACAAAAATCTCACCAGTTGCCGCGGGAGAAAATGCATCGATCAATCAATTCCATGTATGAACATGCGATTTTCATAACCTTGTCGAAATCGATCTTCAAAGACGAGCTTCAGAAAACTCCGTTTTCTGACGTTTCACTACCTTGATTTCCGAGTCGCGTTCTATTGCAGTAAATTATGTGGTGACTTTGGGGGAGGATTTTCCTTTGAGAGTGTAGTGTTCTTCTCATACCTAAGACATCCAAGAAGAGCTCTACACCAGACATGATCTGCTCCTATGATCTGGCTGCTCGTCGTGAAATGGGTGTGAGGGCGGGCATGGAGATAGACGGAGATAGAATGCCACTGTCACATGTCAACCCGCCAAATGTGGGGAAGGGGCCTACTACTTGAGTACCACCAAGCTCAAACTTGGTCTGCTGGTAGAGTAAATACGAATCGATCAAGAACTACAACTCCTTTTTGATCCACGTCGACTCCCCAAAGGCTGCATCAACATCAATCGCTGCACCCAATGCGCAACACCCTCCACCTCCTCCTCGCCCCTCTCCTCCTCCTCATCTCCTTTCCCCTCTTAGCTTTCGCAATCCTCACCACAAGCCTCGCATTCTCTACCCTCTTTGTCCGCGTTGCCCTCATCTACGCCGAACTCGGCGGCGTTCTCCTCCAGAATTACTTCTTTCCTCCTCCATCCCCATCTCCCTACACCTCGCCCCAAGCCGTTGCCAAAACCCCCACGAAGTCCCCTCCCCGCCGAACCTCCGATCGCAAAAGCCGGCGCAGCAGCACCGGCAGCGGCCACTCAAACGGCGGCTCCACCACCCCTCGGGCACCCGAGACCAGCGGACTGGGCATCTACAGCGGCGGCGGCGCGACGCGAGATTTCGAAGGTGTGGGCGGGTGGCGGATCCCGAGTGCAGGGCAAGAAGACGACGATGGACTGTGGACGAACATGAACTCGCGGCTGGAGCTGCCCATCGTAGGGGACGAGCGGCAGAGACATCATCGACGGTCGCTCACGGGTGGGAGTGTGGGTGGGATGCCGCCCGTGATGCTGAGCCCCGCACGATCCAGGGCGAGGACGCCGACGAGTCGGAGGGAAGCTATTGGGCTGGGGGAGGAGGGCTCGGGAGGGTATTTTGGGGTCAGGGCGCCGAGTAAGAGTACGACGGAGCTGGATAAAGGTGGGGCAAATATTGGGAGGGTGATGTTGAGGCCGAAGGTGTCGTCGTTGTTTTCGAGTGAAAGCTCATCGCGATCGCTTGCGATGAGGAGTCCGAATTTATGAGGCAACGACGGCAGGGTTGGCGCAAGTCGCGATGGTGGGACATTTGCCCAAAGATTCCTTTGTGCATGAAAACGAACACGCTGGCTAAGGTGACGGGCCGGCTAGGTTCTTTTCTATTGACTTGCGCCACGATGCTCTATGTTCTTTGGTGTAGGGGTTCCAGATGCCCCTTTACTCCCCGCGCCTTCGCTAATTGATACCCAACAGGACGCCGAATGAATCACCTCGTACCCAGCTTATTACGTTTCTCTCGCTGCGACACCTCCCCCATCTCTTCACGCATGACCTCGTTGAATTCTTCCCACCCGTCGAGGTACACATGGTGACCGGCTTGCTTTATCACCACAACCTTCGCAGAGCCTTCGTCCTTCGCCTGCTCCTCCGCGGACGCAGTCTTCATGATCCTGTCCTTCTCGTCTTTCACCTTCTCTTTGGCAGCATAACCACCAGATACATCCATCCAGTCATTTTCGCCGTACATGAAGACTATCGGGTAACCATTCTCACGCTTTTGCTCGGTGGACGCGAGGCTCGATGTAGTCGAGCCGTCTCTGGTTATCATCTGCCGCCCAACACCACCAATACGCCTGATTAGTGGACTACGAGCAAATGCGCCTGGAGCGAGGATGTATGCAAGCGCGTACTCTCCGCTTCCTCGCTGCTTGAAGAGCGAGTACGCATAGGTGTGGAGTGCCTGGGCTTCTTCTTGCCCCAAGTGTGAGAACCTTCGAGATGTCCAGCCAGAAACGAAACGAGGACCTAGCGGCCCTGCCCAACGGACAAGGCTGAAAGGCGAGATATTTGCATCCCAGAGATATGTCAACCATTTGGGTAGTGGCTTTCTTGGTGGAGACTTATCACCAGTTTTCCCGGTCTTTTCTGCTTTCGATCGCGCGTTCAAGAAATTGTTATTGTCCCCTGATTTGGGCTTATCAGGAAGGCTTGCGCTTGAGCCATTGGTTGTCTCGCCTTGGTCCTGAGTGATCTCGTTTGCGAGCGTCGAGTCTGCGGGGTCTGGCATTTCGGCATTGACCGCATATGGGTCCTCTGGGATGCCTACCGGAGAAGCCAGAACGAGCTTATTCAGATGCCCAGGGTATTTCAAGGCATATGCTACTGCCATATACCCACCAAGGCTATGACCCAGTAACGTGAAACGATCAATCTTCTTCTGTATCCTCCATTCCTCCAAGGCGTCGATAAACCAATTTTCCGCTTCGGTGATGCTGCCTTGTCGGTCTTTCGCATGTATTCTGAATGGCGGCCTGCTACTCCTTCCCATACCGAGGAGATCCAGTGCATATACCTTCCAGCCCGGTACACGGCTCAGACCTTCGAAATTCTTATAGAAAAAGCCTAGACCTGCACCATAGCCATGAAGCATGACCAGATTTTGTTCGGTTTCTTCTTCATATCGCTCGACGCTGAATTCATTGAGGGCCCGATTCTTTCCGCTGAGCTTCACAAGCTTGGAATCCCACTGCCGTGGACCGAAAGGATCACTGTTGGAGTAGGTCCTGACTGCAGTTGCCTTGGTAGTGTCTGTAGCAGGTTCTGTAGATGCTGCTGGGACCTCTGTCGGAGGCTTGGTTCCAGTCTGACCTTGGGTTGGGGGCTTCTTCAGGTAAGGTATGAAAGACATGACCTTATGCTCGGCTACTGCTGATGGTACATTCGCCCACTGCAGAGCATATCAGCATGGCAATGACCGAAGCCAGTATTATGCCTTACCCATTGACTGAAGCCTTCCTTGTAACCTAGAGTAAAATAGCCCCCCATCCTCCCAGTCCTGTTGGCTTCGGAAGGAGCGTTGTTTTGTTTGGCACGCTGAGAAGCGAGCATTGGCTTCTGACCCCTTGACTGAAAGTCATCGTCGCTGTCATTGGCAGCCGCCGTCGCCATGGTCGAATTGAAGCGACCGAACCTCTTTTGACGGCCCCTTTCGAAGAATGAAGGCGGAGAATTTGCCAAACAAACCAAATCAGGGCCACTTGTTGTCAACTTGTGCTGCTGTCGTAACAGATATCTGGCCACGCTTGGGTTGGGTGTTAGGCTCTTTTATGATTCGGCGTTGGGTGAGTAGGGGAAAGTTATGGGATGTCGCGGAGAGTATGAGCAGTGCCTCGGAGATAGAGATCTTTGAGCAGCGATGGCAAGAAGACAGGGGAACTCGTGTACTTGAGGAAATCGTTAAAATAAGCAGGAATAGAGTAGGGTCTGGTTATTATTGACGTAGGCTGCAAGGACAGAGCTGACTACGTACACTGGGGACTAGCGCCGGAATCCCAAGTCATCCCGCCTCCGCCAAAGGTGAATGGGAGAATTCATCGCCCATCTCCATCATGGACATACCAAGACCTCGGCGGGGAGTTAAGTTAACTCCTAGATGAGCCGATCGACCATCTCTGACTGAACTTTGAGCTCTACCGTGAAGCTTTGATGGCTTATGGTGAACACCAAGCCTTTTGAGCAGGCAGCAGCATGTCGGGCTTAAAACTCGACCAAATCGTCAAAGGCGCTCCACCACCAGGAACCTCCGTGCCTGACGTCGTCTCCAGATCCAGCTCTCCCGCACCACCCCTCGAGCATACTCCGGAAGAAATCTCAAGCGCCAATACACCCCTGCACGCCTCGGATCCGCTTGCGACTCTTCCATCTTCTCCACCGCAGATCTACCTCAACCTGCTCATTCTCGAAGCTTCCCTTCGCTCTCAATACCTGACCCTGCGTGATCGAAGGCGACAGCATACCTTCTTTCTCCTTCTCTTATGTCTCTGGAATGCCAGCTTCTTCTACGCCCTCTTCCTGCGTCCACGCGAGGATGGTATTGGGGTTGGCGGCTCGGTATATTCGATGCTTGAGGTGGCATATAAAGTGGCTTTGATGGGAGGCATCGTCACAGGGCTTCTGATATGGGGCACAGGACAATGGGAAAGAGGCGTCAGGTGGCCGAGACGCTGGATTGGAGTAACCAACCGCGGGCTTAGGACCATCAATGTCAAAGTTGTCGTGATCAAAGGACCTTGGTGGAAGGAGTCTTTGGGACACCTTGCCTTTCTGTTCCCTTATTCGTCGTTTTTTCCGTCGCAAGGATCCAACTATCGCTTTATCGAACACATCTCGGAGAAGCACAGCCGTGATGTCGAAGCAGGGGTTGAAGAAGATTTGTCACCAGGAGGCGATCACATCAAGTTACTGTTGTTGCCAAAACCGTTTTCACCCGACTTCCGAGAGAATTGGGAGCTGTACCGAACAGAGTACTGGGAAAAGGAGAATGAAAGACGGGCGAACTTACGCCAATTACTACACAAGCGTGAGAGACAATTGGCTCGAGAACAGGGAGGTTGGTTTTGGTGGTTGCCCTGGCGAGGAACGGTTCGACCTCAGGAACTTTCTGGAAAACTTGGGATCGTGGAGAAGTCGAATCATACTTATCTTCTGGCGAAGAATCCTAAGCGAAGATCTTCCTTCGCTCGGACAAATTCTCACTCGAGGACCACCTCTCGTAGTAGTACTCCGTCGACTATCGATTTAGAAGATCGGCAAGGCTCGAGTCGAGCACGTCGTGGCAGCAGCACTGCTAGTACTAGCGATCGTCGGAAGAAGACCAAGTCATCAGGGTCGAATGAAAACATGAGAGTATCAAAATTGACGTCGATAGCTTAGAAATACATCGGCGTGTCTTATTCCCATGTGAAGGGACTGCTCCTCGGAGCGAGGCCTGCTTCCCCAGTGAAATCCCTTGCCGTAGAGTTGGTCTTCTTCGGATTGATTTAGATCAAGGCTCGAGTAGTGACCTGTCAGCAGAGACCTCTATCGCAAAGCTTGGTGACCAAATGTAGTCCTCTCAAAATTGGCTTCATTTACACTTTGAGGAGAAACATTGCGTGAGACTTGGACTTCAAGTCGGTATGTTCATGAGCTTGGATCTGCATCTCAAAGGTAGATATATCTACTTCAAGATCTTTTCCACCAACGAGCCTTTTCTATATTGTTTCGAGCTCATTGCCATAAATCTTTGTATCTAGCAGAATTTCCTTTAACGGTTGTGCAGGCCAGAGGCTACGGTGGAATGAAAGACTTCGCAAGATGTTGACAGGAATAATTTTCTATACCCAGTGACTCGCATCTCGAGGAGAAACTATAAACATGCTTCTATAGGACATCTTTAAATTATTAAACAACAAAAAATACAAGTTTAGATGAGTATCCGGTTGTATAACAATTAGTCTCTGGGACACCAAGACTGAAAAACATATAGATCCATGGGTATACTGATTCAATTACCAGGCTTAGGTGCCTTTCTTTTCTGCTGGCCGGTCCCATAAAGCCTCTTCTGCTTCCGCATGTACCTATCCAAGCTCTCACAAAGTCGGTCCAATACCCACTCGCTCTCGCTTTGCTCAGCCATCATAGGGCTCTTCTCGCCTATCCAATCCCACTCAACCAAGCCCTCTTCTTCCTCTTCCTCGGCCAGTTCCCGCTTGGTCTTGCGACTAAATCGAATGAGCCTCGTAAATTCAACCCATTCTTCGTAGTTATAGCGCCTGGGTGTATCAGATTTGAGATCCTTAGCGGTATTTCGAATGGCGATCGCTAGCTTGCGAGCAAGCAGGTGGTCATCCAATTCTGAAGGCTCTTGAGCTGCAATTTCCTCAACAGTCTTGGCTGGGCGGAGATCTATGTCCTCGTCTTCGGGTTCAGGGAGTCCTCCAGCGAAACGCTCTTTCTCCGCTTTGATCTCCGATCTCTTTTTCAGCCAATGGTACAGCCACGGATGCTTCTCCACGAATGCTCTGTACAAGCCAGCTTTGGGCAGGACGGTCCAGTCGGCAAGCGTAAACGTACCACGCTTGAAGCTAGCAATGACAGTGTCACCCATGTCTGAGATGAGGATTGTCATTGTCGGGACGGCGATTAGAGACCAGACAATGAAGAACGGCTTTCCAGCATTGCTCGTCGGGCTGAGATCTCCGTATCCGATGGTGAGGAGGGAGACGTAGCAGAAGTAGAGGGCTTGGAAGTAGGTCAGGCCTTGTGTCTTTGCTTCAGCCTTCCAAAAACCAATAGCGCCAACACACCAGAGAAGCCCGAATGCGAGAACAGACATGGTCAGGGCGTAGTACTTCTTGAAGTCCGAGGTACTCTTTTGTATGTTTCGCATCGCATCAAAGCGATCTTTCTCCTCGTACAGCATGACTATCCTCGGCTTTCTACTCGCTACGCGCCTTAGCGTGTTCATGAACGGTGCAGTTTGTTTTGATGGTTCTTCGGTCTCTTCCTGTGCTGCGCTTGCCGTTGCTCGAGCTCGAAGGTTGTTGTAACCGAACGTTCAATAGTGTTGACTCTGCGCCTTTCCACATGGCTTTTGATGATGTTGTCATGGCCTAATTCCTGTGCAAATTTGCGGATGCTGCTGACCATCAAACCAAGGATAATGATGCCTCCAACCGAGTACGGAAAAACAAGTCCTCTTCCAACATCGTTCGGTGGGTGAAAGTCACCAAAACCAACAGTAAGAATGGTCACATCGCAGAAGTACAAAGCATCTGCAAACGACCACCCACACACTTTCGCAAACACACCACCACCTCCGGCAAGCCAAATGAAAAACATCATCGTCTGCAAGATAAGATTACGTTGCTCGTCAGTAAGCTCAAAATGGCGGGGATAGTGGCCAAGAAAATAACCCTGCATGTTGACCATCAACAACATGGAAGAAACAAGATAGAGTACCGCAGCAATAACAGCATGCCAAAAGCCTTGCGAGTATGTCTGATTCGGTCTCTGGGGAGGAACCTTCTCATTCATAGAGATAGTGATACCCATAAGCTAGGTTCGTTGACCACCGTTAGCCAACTACCTATCAAAGCAGCAAGGTAGTCAACGGTTGTGCAAAACAGAAATAAATTACTGGCGAGAGCCGATATCGTGGCTATGAGAACCTTGTACTTACGATGCCGGTAGCAAAATACCAAAGAATGATCGTCATAGGAAGTGCAACGATGTAGCGGACCCGCCGCGTGAAGTTGAGGAGAAGGAATATATTGCCAACAAACCCACAAACAAGAGAGGCCGCATTCAAGCCAATACACCAATGTGGGTCGTCAAAGCCTATCGCGTATGCGTCCTGGCCCGGGAAAGCAGGATCATAATTGCTTCTCCAGCTCGTGATCAGAGCAGCAATGGACATGACATTGGCTAAGGGTCCAGTCGTGGCAGCAAGGAGGGGGATTGCGGTGGACGCAAACCACCAGTCTTGAGGTTCGTCATCATCGTCTGGTCTTAGACGGAATTTCCACAGCTGCTTCGTGTGTGTTGGCGTATGGGCCAAAGGCTCGAGGTTCTTTACATCTTCTGGACGGGGACCACAGGTATTATGAGAGAACGGCGAGCCGGAGCCGCTCATCCTTCACTATCATGACCCGACTGTACACTCTGACATCCCAGCTCTTCCGCAATATGACTTGAATCCAGCTCTTGCACTTTCAAGGAGCTGGCAAATGTCAGGAATGCGCGGCCTCGCCTCTAATGCACAGTCGTAGCTAGGCTATGGTGAGTTGCAGGAGATGGGATGGACACGATTCGGTGGCCGCGACAAGTTAAATGAATTCGGGAGCGGCGAGGCTGTGAGGGTATCCTAACTGCCTTACCAAGGTGGACGAAAAGTGAGATTGCAATTGCGGTTTGGCGATAAAGCTACTGATTGTACGAGTACTCATGATTCCGAAGAGTAATCGTAGGTACTAGGTCGTCTTGGTTCCCTACTAGATAGTACTCTAGGCTCAGCCCCACCTACAGCGCCTAGAGTAGACCTGATCGGGAACATCGCTGGGCGACACCCTAAGGTATATGAGAGTCACTTGCAAAGACCTGGTTGCTGCACGTATGGAAAATAGAAAATATGAGCTAGAGGAATGAGATGAGGACAAGGAATGCAGTTTGGCACTCTTAGTTCGCTTCTTTTCGAATTGATGCGAGCAGACCACTGACTGAGAGACAAATGTGGGACAAGGAACGAAAGCAATCCCGAAGTAGTAGAAACTAGAATGCGAGACGTGGTACTAAGTGCTGACATTTGTTAAGATGTATCCTGACAGTCCTGCGATTACCCGACTTGGGACGGACCCAGAGAATGATGCAACATCATCTTTATGTCGTCTTCACGTCATCTTCAATATGCTTGGTGCCAAGAATTACGCGTCTTGTTACCATGAGGACATTAGTGGCGATGCAAGGAAGGCAAATTTGCACCAGATCAGACCATCGTCGATGGCATAATCGGCTTCAGGGGGTTTCAATTCGTACGAGTACTAGTGGAGGGACTTTGGCCTAACCGATACGCCAACATATTCGACTACACTTCCCTTCGCCTCATCCTGGCTTGTACTGCGTGCTTTGCGCTTGCGACGAGTCTTCTTCCAGTTCGAAAGGCCTGCTGGATACCTCGAGACAGGATACCAGAGCCACCATATTGACAAAGTGACCAGCGTGAGCGGTAATGTGGTGGCAACAAGAAGACACCACATTCTCCAAGAGTCAAAGCTTCCACCAGGTCCGGGGCTGAAGGATGCCAGACCAAAGAAATTCGATACTGTGATCGCAGGCAAGAAAAGCATTGGGAACAAAGCGATGATCTTCATCGATGCACTGTCGTCTTCGGTGTCACGGGCAATGGCAGTGTTGGTCTGGCTATCTTGCTGGGTGACTGGGTTGAACACCAGGTTCATTGCGATGTCTTTCCTCGACTTATAGCTGAGTCGTCAGCGCTTTTGAGATTCCAGCGATTGCTTGACGTAGAACAAGGAGTCGTCAACGGTGACTTCAGACAGCGCCCGAGGAAAGAGGCGGAGGGCACGGTCGCGTTTGAATAACGTGTTCAATAACCATCGTTCCCATCTCAGCGCTAGCAAATAAAGAGTCGACATCTTGGGAAACCTTGTGCAGCTGATTTGTAAGTTCTCTCAGATTGCTTCGGTCGAAGGAACTCTCTGAGTACATGTCAACAACATCAAGCTGACCATACAGACGGTGACGAAGCTCCGTGACGATCGCTTTTGCGTCAACCAGTGACTCGTGGCAGATCATGCTCAAAAGCAGGAAGGCATCGCTTGGGTGAAGCGTGGTGGCTCCTAAAGTACCGCCAGAGGGGAAGTAGTCGCTCAACCTACATTTCACTCGATCTAAGTACTATCCATCTTTCCCACTGATAATTATCTAGGTTGCTGAAGCGCTGTTCGAGTCAAAACCCATATACAACGATATCAGTAACTTACAGGAGTTCGTCAATTGCGCCAATCTGGAAGCGCTCGGTTTGGGCGCTGAAAGTAGAGCTTCTAGACTACTAAGTAGATGAAGCGGCCGGACTTTTCCATATCAGGTCCAGAACATTGATACAGCTAAAAAAGCCTCTCGAAGTCCAATGCTGCTGCCCAATTCAGACGGATGGTGAAGTGGGACATGAATTTGAGGATTCCGAATCAATATAGCGGCTATCGCAAAGTCCTTGATGACCGGTATCACGAAGCCTGTGGTATCTCCCGAAAATTGGATAACCTCAAGGGGGGTTGGGAAGGACTTCTCAATTCGTTGAGTCTTCGGTGATCACCCTTACACTTCTACATGGAAAATCGTGCCCAGAGATCAATCGAAAGAAACACATTTAACGGAGCCTAACCCATGGAAATCAATCTACAGAACCCCAATACAAAGGCCCATGATCTCTCGGCTGAAGCCATATCGTGGATACCCCTCTTCACTTTTTCACTCTTTATATCTGCCACATAATTTGGTGGGTTTTGTTGAGTTTTTGGCTACCGGTGAAATTTTTTAGACGAAATCTTATTGGACGGTACTACTAGTTTCGAGCATCAACATATATACATCGTGTACCTCCATATCTCAATGGCATTCTTTCGTACTCTCTTTGTTGTGCTATACTTTAAATCACATTGAGTCTTGTGCCCTCATCTATACAGCTCATTTCCCAAATCTTTTACATAGTGTGGCATTGCTAACACTGTATAATGTCGATCTACGAGCGGCTTATCCTTGCTTGGGCAAGTAACAAGCGAAAGATTACAGACTTGTTGCGTTCCCTTTCCCTTGCGCGTTCGCATGATGATCCGGGAGCCCAAGCTGTCGATTGGGAGGGCTCTCAATGTGATGAGCAATGGGACAGCGACGATACGCAACGCGACCTGGACACGGAGTCAGATCCCAAACAATTATGGCAACCGCAGTCCCAACATAGTGGGTGGGGTGACCCTTCGGATGAAGCTGAGGCTTGGAAAGCTGAGCGTGGGAAACAAATCAACGAAAAATGGGTCCGGGCCCCCGTCATTGTGCCACCAACGTGGGCAGCTCCACTACCAGCTCTCTCCGACATCGCCAAAAGTGACTTGATCGTCGTTGATGGCGAGGTCTGCGTATTCCTCTCGCAGTTCCTGTCAGAAAGACGGGTAGGTGGCGTCTCCTTCAAGGAGCGTCACGGCCTTCTGGTCCTTCTACTTAGGTTGGTGACTGCCAGTATTCATGATGCTGTACAGCGTTTGGATCCGGTAAAGTTAATTCTGCTGCGAGTCCAAGGTCCAGATCAGTTGGAGCTGAAGTGGTGGCTCGATCTACTCGGGGACCTGGATCCCGGTTGGCTGAATCCTCAACATTCAGAACCTTTTGACTGGGAGCTCCTGCGCGACTGCCGCTGGAGAATCGAAAACCTCAGGCACGATGCAGTCCACCGGAGACCGTACGACACATACCTAGTCAAAAATGCCGTTAATTTCCTGATAGCGCTCAAAGACCTGGAGCGCTTCAGACAGGTAGAGAGAACAATCAGAACACTATATAGCACGCTTTCCGGCGATCTGGTCGTTAGCGAGCAAGAAAACCTCGCCATGAAGAAAGCACTGGCTTTTTACCCTGAGGAGTGTCGAACAAAATACGACCTCTTCTACACTATCAGCGGCGTTCTGGAGAACGTATATCTTTGACGCTTGTAAAACAGTGACCTGGAATCAATACAACAGTACAAGGATGAAGTATCTGTAGCCGAAGAATGGGAGCTGTACCGTCCGATAGGCGTGGATAGGTCATGGAACTCCCCTTTTTCAACGTACAGGTGTTCCAATCTTCGGAACATGGTGGCCCACCGAGGCTCAGAGATCTCCGACCCAAGCACCGATCTTGAAAAGGTCCTGAGCATGGTGGAATTCTACAAGGTAATCGCTGCCGAAGAGGGTGATGAGGGTGCCGCGGCCGAGATTGAAAGAATTAGTCAAGCCGCTTTGCCCCATATTCAGGTTCGCTCGGAGAGATGCAAGGCTTTCCTCCGTAGCCTCAATGCTCATCCCATGTCACAACAGGCTTCGCATTGGCACCGCAAGCGCACTCGCTTGTTGGATTGGGGAGAAGGGGAGCTTCTTGCTGATCGCTACGACGAGGCATCATTGATCTTCCGCAATCTGGCTGGGGTCAGGGATGGAAGCACCTACAGGGGCAACCTTCGGTTTCTGCAGTCACAGGCCAACGAAGCGCATGAAGAATGGCTGAAAGCGCAATCCCATAACTTCAGTATGATGACCCCCCAGGGCCGACTCCGTTTTGCGCAATCGCAGGCCAATCAAGCGCATGAGAAATGGCTGTCAGCCCAGCGCCGTAAACACGGGTTATTAAACTGGTGTGGACACGGATCAAGCTGGTAAATATGGCATCAAACGGAGCGAGATATATACAGAGATAGACAAGCCCGTTTATATACTGACAAAACTCAAATAGCTCAAGTACGATAGTAAAGCGGAAACTCTTTGAGAAAAGCTGTAGAAGCCGTGAAAAATTCACTATAGGTCAATACCGCGGATGCCGTGGGCATCGCTACTAATCCCAAGTATCGACCAGAAACTAAAAGTAGTCAAAGCGAACGACAGCTAGCCAATGCTTCGCTACTCAAAACCATTCTTTTTCATGGCATTCATCACATCATACACAATTTACAACGGGCTCTACATCGACTGCATATTTCCACCGATCCCAACCTCCACTGATCCGACACTACTCTTGTCAGCCGAAAGCCGAGCATTGCCAATCTGATACCTCACACCCGGCCAACTTCTCAAAGCCAAGCTTAAAGACACCAGCCTTCTTGCGAGGGTAGGGCACCAAGTCAAGGCTCGTGCCATCATGACTACACCGTATGATTCTTCGCAACGAGCACGTCCGGGAACTTGACATCCGCGAGGAAAGGACCTTACATGGTAGCTGGATCACGACGATGGAGGGTAGCATTGGCTAGATCCTGATGCCATCAGACGAACCATCAAGGCCACGACTTGCGCGGTAGCGGAGAGAGCCTTGTCGCGCAGAGCACCTGACTCGGTGGCTTCGACTGTCAAGGACTCCTTGTCAAGCTGGTGCGTCCTGGTGGATCCTGTCGTCGCCAAGCTCCAGCGACAAGGGCGCGAGAGAGCCGATACCGCCTTTGTACTTGCCAGGATCCATATCGTCTGCGCCGCACGAGACTTCGATGTTAAGATTGCTGCCCCCGTATCTGATGCGCTCGTTGGGGATGAGGACCCAGACACGGTTGCCCATGTGGGGGGAGGTAGGCAGTGAGGTTCATGGCGTTGATGCAGCTAGAGGGTCCCGGAGAGACCTGGGACTGTGACTTTGGTGAGTTTGCTGCAGATACTTTTGTGGGTATGGACGTATGGTGGTGGTGTCAGGAGGCATTCATTGTTGGCTGGAAGAGGTCATTTGTTGGTCACTCCGTGTACCTTCTCAATAAATAGATAGCGAGTGGATGAGAGTATTGTCGCGCAACACTTATTGAGCTAGGAAATCATCCCCAGATATACCCCTTTTCAGCGACCGATGGATGGTTTCCGAACTGGTGTGGCCGTGAGGCGATATCCCTTCTTCATCACAATCCCAGACTTTGGTAATCGTCGTTTTACACAGCATGCCACCCTTTGTACCTCTTGCTGGCTCCCAGACCCTCTGATAATTGTAATGTGAGGAAACTTGGCAGCGCGGTATGCTGCCGTCGCTTTCGAATTTCGCATCTCATGTTCCAAATCGGTATTATTGAAGCTTCATCTCTGTGATGTCCAAACCCCATCGTAACTTCAACCCCTCGCAACCAATCACAAAGTAGCATCAAGTAAACCGGGGCCAACACTTAGACTACTGACACTCTAGTCCATTCAAGCTCGGAGCTACTGCATCAACCGGCAAACCCGTCTCAACCCGCCCTCACCGCCCCCCGTGCGTCATAGGGAATCCCACATCGCACTAAGGGTGTTAGACTTTTGACATTTGGTGCGAGAGGCAAAAAAAACTGTGATATAGAAAAGCTTAGCCATGCACGAGGTTGGGCGTCGAGACTCCATCACCTCTCTCCCTCGGCAATGGCACCCCAAACCTCCATCCCCGTCTCTGCCAACGTGCTTGGGACGATAGGAACAATGTGCGCGCTGTCCCTCATCCTGTTCCGAGATGCAATGCTCTCTCTCTGTGGGACAATTCAAAGACTGGCTAACGAAAATGTCGTGCAATAGCTTTTGGTGCATCCAGCTCGCACCGCAAGTATGGCGCAATCACCGCACCAAGAGCACCGAAGGCCTGCCCGCGCTGATGATGTTCCTCTGGTCCGTCTGCGGCGTGCCCTTTGGCGTGTATGCGGTTGTGCAGAACTTCAATATCCCGATTCAGATCCAGCCGAATTTTTTCTGCTGCTTGTGCCTTGTGAGTTGGGGGCAGTGTTTGAGATATGGACAGTGAGTGAGAACTCTTGCCCTTTGACACTTTCTTTCTTTCTTTTTTTCTGGAAAGAAATGAACACTTAAGCAACTCCATCTCCTTTTCCCTATTGGTGAAGACGTAGTATGGAGTAGAGTTAATGATGGGTGCGTGGCAATAGTAAATGGCGCAAATGGACATCCATCCTCGTGACAGTTGCACTAGGGTTCGTCTTCGCGAGCCTGGAAGTCCTGTTTATCTTTGTCATCCGAGGACCTTACAGCAGAGGTGTCTCCTGGCCTGTGACGCTCATGGGTGTTTTGGCTACCGTTTTGATCCTCAGCGGATATATCCCTATACCCTTTGAGGTCGTGAAGAGAAGAGGCCATGTCATAGGTATTGACTTTGGATTCCTGACTATTGATTGCCTTGGCGCTTTTTTTTCGGCGATGGCTCTCGGTAAGGCCTGTAGTATATGATATGATCAAGAGTACAGCTGACATGTCAATCAGTGGCTCAAAATACGTTCGATATTCTCGGTGGAGTGCTGTATATTGGCTGGTAAGCAACGGGTTTTCTTCAACCACAATAAATGAAGAGTAATTGCAGCTGGACCAGGAAACTGATAGTAAGCTTCAGTGCCACCGTAGAACTTGGTGTTATACTTTCGCAAGGCATTTGGTTATATCGCACCCGAAAAATCAGAAAACGGATGAAAGAAGCAGAAATGACATGGGAAGAATACCCAGAAGCCCAAGAGTGGGAGGATGACAGATGGAGATGGACGTGGAGACCAAACAAATGTAGCAGCCACCCCAAATCTCCAGACATCGAGCTTGTTGCGGATGCTGGACGATAGTCAAAGAACAGCACCCGAGAGATTAAAACGTCTGAAGTAATTGACGTATGAACCATACAGCATGACTAGCTCGGGTTTTTGGTCAATGAAAAAAGAAAGAAACTGTCACAGTTGGAAGAAACTTACGAACTTGCACGCAGCGATACTGGGGTGTATCTGATGGATATCACAAGGGCGTTTGCGGGGTATCGAGATCTCCAAGCGTGGTTGTCTAAAAGGGCATGGTCAGTCTGGCGACTTTGAAAAGTGTCACTGGAAAGGACAACGTGCCTTGGCGATCAATAATTCTTCCATCCCATGCCGGCCTCCTTTCCTACCGGACCCAGACTCTTTGACACCAGCAAAGAGAGAAACAGGATCGGAGACTATCTCCGTGTTCATACGGATCATTCGCACTATTAAGCTTTACAACACAGCAGCTTGGTGGCTTTGACTAGCCAGCTGATCTTCAAGAGCCTCGGCCACACGCCAGGCGAGTGGCAAATTGTCAATTTATGGTAGCCGCATTCTGAATGGTTTATCAAGATAACAATGATTCTGAATGAATGCATTGATTCAATTGACTAGAAAACATCTATTTAAAAAATGAAAATACATGATGTGAAAATGTCAAAATGTTAAAAAACACGTGATGCACGAATCGTCATATTATTCGATTAAATCATTTATTGTTTTGAATTTTTATGTTTCAACATTTTTTTTCAATAATGATCGAATCGATCAAAACAACAACTTTTGAATCATGATATGATAAAATTAAATTTTACGCATCGTTTTAATAAATCATTTGCAACAAAATAAAAAATCGAGCATGCGTTTTGAACGTCAAAATTTTCGTTAATTCATCGACAGTCATGTTGACGATAAAAACGTAATCGATTTGAATTAATTTTTTTTCAATGATTTCACGAATTCAATGATATTTGACGTCAATGTGTTTCGTTCGTTTGTGAAATTCGAAATTTTTGTTGAATGCAATGACGTTTTGATTATTCGTTCAAATTAATACAAAAACGACATCAATGTGATCGAATTCGAATAATAAAACACGAAATCATTTGATTTTTTTATTCGTTTCGTTCAACGCGTAATATTCGAATTCACAACTCGATAAAGCGACGAAATTTTGACGTTTCGAAATTCAAAATATTGTTTCGTCGACAATGAAAAATACATATTCATTGATCGAACGACGATTTTTTACGTTTTTTGTTCAATTTGCATCGATAAATTCATGAAAATTTTTTCGTCGAGAACGTATTCGATGTCATAACGAAATGTGTTTTGAATGTATTTGAATAAACGTTGAAAAACGATCATATGAATAAAATCGAAATTGAAACAAAATTTATTGAATAAACAAATTGTATACATAATATTTGAGCGAATATTGATTACAACATACATCAATGATTTTACGATCGAATCATATCAATACAAAATGTCGTCATTGATTTGTTGATTTTTTTTGATAAAAATTAAAACGTTGACAAGTTCAAACTTCATTGACGAATTCACAAATGAGCATTTATTCATGTCGAAACGTTTCAATATCTTTTTTAAATATGTAGTTTGACGCAAAAATATGAAATCATTTTTTTTAATTATTTCGATGTTTAAATAATGTTGTGCGAAATCGAAATCGATCATTTCGAAACGTTTATTCAATCGAATCTTAATGAAATTGATGTATTTGATATCGAAATCGAATAAAAATAAATCGTTCACGTAAACAACGATGTAATATTTTTTGTTTTTCGAAACGAAAACATTATGATCGAATTCAATAATATCGAAATCGAATTTTTTCAAATAGAAATGTAAGATTTCATATCATACGCGAAATGACTATTTAAAATCATATAATGTTTTCAAAAGATGACAAATCAATTTAGAATTTTCGATGAAATCGATAAATTGATTGACATATACATTTTCATTCAACAATTCATACAAAAAAGTTGTAACGATGTTCATTTGTTGAATTTGCAAACGTCGTTTTGTTGCAATTGCAAACAAAATACGAAACGAAAAAAATTTCACAATTTCGATTCAAATTTCGTTGTAATTTATTCTTTTTTGTTATTTGTATTCATGTACAATTTAACGAGTTTTGAATCGAAATATCTGATCGTCAATTTCATATTTTAACTTGAAAATTCAACGATCAATAATAATCGTTCGTTTTTGTGATTTGTTGATTAATTTTCAAATGTCGTTTTTGATATGAAATGCAATTTTCAATTTCATTGCGACTTTTCAATTTGATCAATAAAAAGATTTAAAAATTTTTTTGTAATTTATTGATTCAAAAACGTGATCGAAATCGAAACTTTCATCGTTTTGTAATGCATGAAAAACACGAATCATATGAATGTGAATTTTGAACATTTGTTTGATTCGATACACGTTGTTCACGATATTGACAAATTTTTTGATTTTTTGATGTTTTTTATGCGCTTGATGTCAAAATTGTTTGTTTTGTAATAGTTCGAACATATAATTGCATCGATTTTTAAACGAAAATCACGATTCGAAAATGATAACGAAAATGTTTTATTTCGTTTTTTGCGTGTTGATGTTAATGAAATTGTCAAAAACAATATGTGAATGAATGAAAAAAGCTTGATTGCTAATTTTACGAAGAAGTTTCGAAATATATACTGTAAAGTTATGATGACAAATGATTTATCTCTCAACGGCAGACACGTCTAACTTTCAAATCTTGTCATTGACAGTCGTCAAACAAGTCTTCGCCTCATAGTCGACAGACTTCTAACAGAAATCGATTAAATGAATATATCATTTGTCAATTCGTTTTCATTCAATTTTTCGCGAATTTCGAAAATTGTATTTTCATTTTGCAATGAAACTTTAAAAAAAAAAATTGAAATTTCAAAAATAAAATCATCAAATAATGAAAAATTTTGAAATTCATCGATAAAAATCGAATTCGAATCGTTTGAATAATCATGATTTTTCGAAATTTCGACAAATTTTTTTTTTCAAATTTTGCATTTTTTGCATTTGAATCATTTGCATTCGAATCATCGTCACGTGACGATAAAAATTTTGACGTCATTGAAATTTGAAAAAACGAAAACAATTTTTTTGAAAATGTTTTTTTTGAAAATGAAATTTTTTTGAAAAATCAAAACTTTTTTCGAATCGAAAATCGAATCAGACATCGTTTTTCGAATGTCAAAATTCGTTTATTTCGAATTCGTCGTTGTGTTCATGAAGATTTGAAAAAATTCGATGATTTTGATCGTAATATGAATAATTTTCGTCGAATCGAACGTTTTTAATCACGTGAATTTTTCGAATGCGTGAATTGTAAATTTTTCATTGATTATTATTTGCGTATTTTACGAAAATGTTTTTTCATGAACGATCGTCAAATTTGTGACGTTTGATGATTTTGAAAACGTGAATATATGTTTTGCAATTCAACGTTCGAAAATTAAATACGTTGAAAATTTTTTCATTGATCGTTTCGAACGATATAATGATTTTATTATTATTATCGCTTGTAATAATGATACGATTCTTGACGTAAACGACGTTTTGATCAATGAAATTTCAAAATTTTTTCGACAATCGCATGTTTTTCAATACAAAACGTACAAAATTCATGACGATATACATGATTCGTTCGATATAATCATTTTGTTAAAACGTATCGAAAACAAATGATTTTCATTGAATGTCGATTTTTTTAAAGTAATTATCGAAAACGATGAAATCGAATTCGTCGTTTGTTACAATGATTTTGACATCGCATTTCGTTTGACGTTTAATTCAAATGACGAAATCGATTACATATTTGTATATTTCGAATGTATGTTTTCGAACGAATTCAAACATCATGTCAATGTCGTAACATTTGATAAATATGAAAATACGATTATTTCTTATCGTTATAAAGAATGAATCGTCGATGTTAACGTTGATTTTGATCGCAAACTTTGCAAATTTTCAAATAAAAATTTTGAATATTTCGATTTATTGACGATCGAACATGCAAAATTCGCAAAATGTATTTGACACAAATTTTTTGACTTTTTTCATATCGATAATTTTATTAAAATTTGCGATGACGTTACGATATTTCGAATAAATCAAACGACGATGTCAAATTTTCAAATCGATAATAAATTTAATAAACGCGAAAACGTATGTTTTTGACACGAATATCGCAAAGATAACAATTTTCGTGACAGTGAAAATCGTATTTATCGAGTTCTGAGCGATACGCAATACGAAAAGATCGTTAATTAAATCGATTTGAATTATTAAATCGTCGTTTTTGTGTAATTCGATTGATTTATCAACAAAATATGTAATGATTCATTGTCGACGATACAATTTCGATGTATTGATTAAGTTGACGATGAAATCAAAAATATACATGACATTAATAAGCGTCAAAATTTTTTTACTAAAAAAAATAATAGTAATATTGTTTAAATTTTCAACGTTGAATGTTTTATCGCTTGTTGTATTTGCGATATCGTTGATTTTTTTCAATTGTTTTGAAAACAATTCTTTATTGTTTGAACAATGATGAATAATTTCGAAATCGAAAATTCAAATAAAAAATGAAAAACGATTAAAAACATTTTATTAATCGATATTTGTACTATTTCAATGTGAATTTTTGACGTAAAAAAATAATGAAATCAAAATTCGTTGTAAAAATGTTTTTTTCTTTGTTCGATTATTCATTCAAAATAACGAATTTTTTCAAATCAAATACAGTTGATTGATTTATGATTTCGTGAATTTTCACAATCGTTGTTATCGCAAATTTCGTTTTTATTCGAACAATGCTCATTGTCGAATTGATGAATGATGTAACATTTCTTGCATAAAAATTCAATAAAATCATTATTGTTATTTGTATCACGTTCATTTTCACGATTATTTCGAAAATTGCGATCGTCACGATTGTTATTGTTGTTGTTATTTTTGTCATCGTCGATTCGAATCAAATTGAAATTGATCAAAATTATTCGATTTTTTTTTGTTTCACAGCAATAATGAATTTGTCGATGTTGAAAAAATCGTCATTTTTTTGTTTCGTTGTTTTTGACGATTAAAAACGTTTCGAAAATTGAATCGAAATTGTTGAACATTTTTATCATTATTGCGTTTTTCATCGTGATTTTCAAATCGATGATTTTTTTGAAAATGTTTTTGTATGCAATTTCATATTTTGTAACGTTTTTGCAATTCGAATAATGAATTTGTTTCAAACGATTAAAAACGAATCATTTGTGAAATCAATTCTGTGATAAATATCGTTTCTTTAAATATTTTCATGTTTTTTTCGCAATTCAAACAAAATCGAATAATTGTTGTATGTTGAAATCACACATGTTGACGATTCGATCGACAAATGTTGAATTTTCTCGAATTCAAATTAAAACGTTTTGATCGAAATTTCGTTGTTGAACATACAACATTTTCTTTCATATTTCGTCATTTGATTTTGTGAATTTTGTTCGAAAATTTTGAAAATCGAAAAATTCGTAAAAATTTGCAATTCGCATGATGTTGATTATTTGACGATTTCATTCATGATAATTTTGCGAATTTGTTAATTTTGAAAATTTTCAAAAAAATTTTTTTTCGATTTTTTTCGTCATCGTGATATGATATATGCATTGAATGATCGAATTTGACTCAATTAAAATAATAAAATAATGTAAATAGAAGTGATTGAAATTCGAAAATCGATGAAATTGTTCGCGTTTTTCGAATTTGTTTTGCAATACAGCAATGCTGTAAACGATTGTTTAATAAAATTGATTCAAAAATTCGACGCTTTGTTGTTTTATAAGCAAACAAAAACGTCGAGCTCATAATTTATCAAAATAACAATGATTTTGAATGAATGCATTGATTCAATTGATTAAAAAACATTTATTTAAAAGATGAGAATACATGATGTGAAAGTGTCAAGGTGCTAAGAAGCACGTGATGCACGGGTCGTCATATTATCCGATTAGGTCATCTATTGCCCTGGATCCTTATGCTCCAACATGGTTGATCTGCTCAATAACGTCCTGCGCAGGTTCGAAAACGCTCTCTTCAGCTAAAGGGCAAACATTTCAGTGTGACTGGCTTCCATATCAGGAATCATGCCAGTGAGTATGGTGGCTGGGTAGAAGTTGGCCGGCACGTCCTTGCTGCGTTCTCCTCCTATCACAGCAGTCGCACCTTCAGACTTTGCGTCTGAGACTAGTTGGGTAATTCTTTCAATAGCTCTACAACTTATCAAGACACCTAGAGAAGATTGCCTATTCTCGACGTCACTAGCCGTTGTTCGCTTCTTGACGTGTCTTGAGAATCCGGCGGCGAAGCATTTGGAAATATCCAATTGCTTATATATGCAATGACAACATCGTCTGAGGACGTACTACAACGCCCTATAGATTTCTAAAGGCGTTGGCATTTTTCAGTCTTGAAGTATCTCGCCCAATAGGAAAAGAGAAAAGAAGAAATGCGTATGAAGTACCTGGTCAGGGGCTGGTAGACGCGACTTTTCCGGTCCAGTACCACTGGAAGATTGTGCAATCAGCAGAGTAATGGCCTTCCCTATGCAGGAGTATTTAGCTTAGGGTGAGCAGACATTGACTGACCCAGCTGAAGAGCTCCAGGAAGGTAAATTTATGCAGTCGGCTTGATTACCTCAAAGCCAATGGAAGCTCATACAAGCACGTGACTGCGCGTCTAGCTTACAATTTAGCGTGATTTACAGAAACAGGTGAGACAGGCTCCTGCCTTGAGATTTTCTTCACAGCTTCCAAAAGCATTGCAGCCATTATCATACAGCTCTACCCCCGTCAACCTCCATATTGATACCAGTAATGAATGCCGACTCATCAGAAGCAAAGAATAAGCAAGCAGCAGCCACATCAGTAGCATCACAAAGCCGGCCCAGTGGCACGTTCGATAGGAACTTGTCCCGGTTTTCAGGCGTGTCGGGCACGCCAGAGAAAGACTGGAATCTACAGGATGTCAAACACCTCGCGAATCCATCCAGATGTCAGAGGAACTTACAGTCCGGTCCCACCGAGCAGCGGGCAGATTGAATTCACACGTATCTGGTGTGGCCCGAACTCAGCGGCAAGTCCTTTCGTTGCCTGTGGAGGCGTTTAGCAACTTCATGACCTGCTTCCATCTATGGCCCGGACTCACATTCCAAACGGCTCCTTTAGAGCTGTTGTACCATACGAGGCCAGGCCGTGGTCGCGTAGCTCCAATGGAAGCAATATTGATAATTGAACCCCCTCGGCCTGCTTGGACCATGTGCGGAAGTATTGCTGAGGTCCCAAAGTAGATTCCTTTGACGTTGACGTTAAAACACTTGTCAAAGTCAGACTCTGTGACTTCTAGAGTCGGCTGCAGATACTCGTCAGCGAATTGACCTTGTGTAAATGGCGCAGGTACGTGGAAGTAAAAATCTACTTGCTTTGTTTTTGTATGTCGTTCCAGCGTTGTTGACCAAGCAATCTATCTTGCCAAAGGCATTTTGCGTAGCCTCAACAAGACTCTTCCAATCGTTCTCTTTCGCGACGTTTGTGTAATGAAACTTCATGCTGTCCGGCATCGCGTCCACCGTTTGTTTGCCGCCATTCTCGTTGATGTCTGCAACCACAACCTTTGCTCCTTGTTGGGCGAAGGTTCTGGCGATGCCAGCACCATAGCCAGAGCCAGCTCCTAGCTAAACAGTCAGAGATCTATTTCCCTAGATATTCCAACCTCGAATTCACCAGTAACAATAGCTACTTTTCCGGCGAGTCGTGATGCTTTGGCTAAAGTCGACATGGTGATCACACACACCCCTAATTGAATTTGTGCCGGACCTTTGACTCTACAAATTTGTTCCCAAAATCTCTAATTCCACCACGCTTAGCGCGATCGTCAGGAAATCATCAGCTGGAGTGTTGACAGTATCACGGAGATGTCCGCGGTCGCAAAATGGGGGAGGCGTTCCGGGCAGGGTCAACCCCGCGAAATCACGTTGTGACGTCTTTGGCTTGCACCGCTTTTGGGTGACTTTCAAAGTCGCACACTCTGCAGCTCAATGCTGAGCGATAAGATACATACAGATGGTTACCGCTTTTTATTTTATTTTTTGCAATAGACTTTTACTGTCTCTCGACGAGCTTACTTACGTCCAAAGTCGATAAGATTTAGCCCAAGCTCCGCGTCAGTCTGCACGACCGAGTACATGTGTAAAGACAGATTCTACTGCTTGCTGTTATGGCTATGTCTGCCATCGACACGACCACTACACCAGACGCGCTGAACCATATCACGAAAGGAGTTGAGTGGCAAATCCGACCTACGATAGATGAGAGATATGGGTGAATGGGGATGTGTGCGTTTGAGTCGGGGTCGCGTTGAGTCTAGTATACACATTGTATCAAGGTATTGGATCTAGCAAGGCTCTGCATCGCTAACAAGTAACCCGTTAAGCAAGAGCAACGAAAAGAAAGTCACCAAGAGGTTACCATGAGAAAGACAATATCCTATCCTAAAAATAATGGCGATTTATTCAATGTCGGCCCCTTTGTGCGTCTTCCTCCAATAATTCGCGATCTACTATATCATCCACCCACCGCGCTCTTGCCCATCTCGCCCCCCTTTTCAATTTCACCGACTACCCCCTTCTCACCGAGTACCTCCTTCATCAACCGTCCAATCTCCCCCGGATGCACCGCCACCACCGCGCCCGCCCGTTCCAGCGCCCTAATCTTCTCCTCCGCACTGGCTCCTCCGCCCGCGACAGCACCCGCATGACCCATCGTTTTCCCTCTCGGCGCCGTGCGCCCCGTAACCATCGCAACAACAGGTTTCCACTCTTCTTCCCGCCTCGCAGCGCGCCACTCACTCAGATAAGCAGCCGCTTCAAGCTCTGCCTCCCCACCGATCTCGCCCAGCAGGACGACGCCCTCGGTGTTTTCGTCGGAGAGCAGCACGGAGAGGCCTTCCTTCAGTGATGTACCGGGAGCATATCACCGCCTACGCCGATACAGAGGCTTTGTCCTAATCCAGCGCGGGTGGTTGCGCCGACGGCTTCGTAGGAGAGGGTCCCGGATCTGGAGACTATGCCTATTATGCCCGGGGCGTATTGCAGATGGGGCATGACCCCGATGCGGCATGTGTTCACGGGGGAGATGATGCCCGGGCAGTTGGGGCCGACGAGGCGGGAGCGGGATTGGGTCCGTAAGATCGAGTGAACACGGAGCATGTCGTGCAGGGGGATATGTTCTGCTACCGAAACGATGAGGGGAATTTGAGCTTCGATGGCAGACGTTATGGCTGCTGCGGCGGAGAGGGCTGGGACGAATACCGCTGTAGGGGAGGCTGGGTTAGCTGGACTTTTACTAAAGTGAGAGCGCTGGAGGCTGGGAAAGGGGAGGGGATGTACCAGTTGCATCGGGTTGAAGATGTTCGGCTGCTTCGCGGACGGTGCTGTATACTGGGAGGCCAAGATGGTTTTGACCACCTTTGTTGGGAGACACGCCGCCCACGATATGGGTGCCGTACTTGAGTGTTTCTTGGGCGTTCTTGGTGGCCTGCGAGGGAGTTTGTATTCAGATCCAGCTAAGTATAAGGCTCAAGGTATGTATCAATCAATACTGACCGCTTTGCCGGTAAAACCTTGGTAGATCACGCGTGTCTGGCGGCCAATTGCAAGATTGCGGGTCGTATCACTGTATAACGACCTAAAAGAGGTAGTAGAGAACAAACGTCTGCTGTAGCACTCGGAACGCTTTCCGTCTGCTGATCGCGGGCGCGAGGCCGTTGAGAAGTGTCGTACTGCTGAATGCCCACTACTAGACTTTTGTACTTTACCGGGGGCGTCTGCCATCTTGATTTCTTGAACCTTTGTGGATGCAGTGTCAATACTGCTCCCAGCTAGTTCGATGGCTTTCTGTACAGCATCACCAAATTCGTCTTCCGCAAATAGCTTAAGACCAGACTCGGCAATCTGTCGTAGAAAAGCATGAGTTTAATGACAGGTCTGACATGACGGTCCTAGGGCGATGAACTTACCATTCGTTGTCCTTCCGCTGAGTTAGTCCCTTGAAGACGAACAACAACCGGGACATCCTTAAAGTTCTTCGCTGCTGCTACGATAGACTCTGCGATCATATCACACCTAATGATACCTGCACTGCAGTCAATATATCCACTAACAGAATGAAGCTTCCGCGACTTAGGAACAGACCTCCGTAAATGTTGACCAGTAAAGTGTTGACCCTCTTATCACTCAGTAAGAGTTCAAAGGCCTTTAACATAGTCTCTTTGGTCGCCTGTCCGCCGCCATCAAGGAAATTGGCGCATTTCCCTCCGAAGTGGGCGACAGCGTCGTTTGTAGCCATAGCAAGGCCAGCGCCATTGACGAGGCAGCCGATATTCCCGTCAAGTTGCACGTAGACGAGGCCATGCTTTTCCGCTTCAAGCTCGACGTCCATCTCTTGACTCCTGTCTCGAAGCTCAATGACCTGGCTTTGGCGTGTCGCAGCTGCATTGTCAATGGACACTTTTGAGTCGGCACAAATGAGACGGCCTGTGCCTTCTTCAGTAATGAGGGGATTGATCTCTACAAGGCTTGCGTCCTTTTCTTTGAAGAAACGATAAAGACCTTGCAGTACACTGGCGATGTCGGCCTCGTCAGAGAAGCCAAGTTTTTTGCGAATGTTGGAGATGACCTTAGGCGGTATTCCTTCGTCATACTTTAGGGGTACCCTCACGACAGCAGACCGATTGCTAGCAGCTAATTGCTCCACGCTTGTGCCCCCTTCCGTCATGATCAGGACTGGACAACTTAATGCTCTATCTACTGTGATAGCTAGATAGTACTCCTTCGCGACATTAAGCTTCTCGACGACGTAAATCTTGTCGACAGGTAGACCTTCAGGAACCGTTTGCTTAGTGATTAATTTTTGTCCAAGCATCTTTGATGCAATTCGCTCGCCCTCTCCGGGTCTTGACGATTGCCATGATTAGCATTTCCCAGACTTATTATAATCAATTGATTTCGAGCCACTGACGACGTAACCACCTGTACACCTCCTTGATATCCATTCTCGAAGGCACCCTTTCCGCGACCACCAGCAAGAATCTGGGCTTTGGCTACCGCTTGACCGCCGTGATTGGAAACGTGCTTCTTGACCTCGTTGCCGCTGGTGCACAAGTATCCCTTGGGTACAGGAATACCGTACTCGGAAAGAAGACCTTGGGCTTGGTACTCATGTAGGCTGAGACTTCGCCTTCGAGAATTTGCTACCGCGGATGCTGCTTTTCGAAGACTTGATAATCCAACACGTAATGGACCCATGGCCATCATCACCCGAGAACAATTAGGGAAAAACGGAAGAACTGCACGCCACTACAGTTCACACAATGCAATCCTGACAACGTCGACAAACACTAGGGGGTCGACATGAACAACGGCGAACGGCCGTGATCATGCGAAAGTCACTTCTTACAATGCACCAGTCAAGAAAAAGGACCAGCCGGGGACGGTCCGAAATCTAACGATGACATGTGACGCAAACCCGGACGAATCACAAACACGTGATCACGCGTATTGTCGTGTTGGTGCTGGATAAGTCTCTGCTCCAAAGCATATTCGAGATTCAGGGTTTGTAGTTTGAATGGCTTTTCTAACCATGTTGATTCGATTTGGCTGTTATTTGAACAATTCGCCAAATCTCGATTTGAGATAAAGATTGCGACGTGGGAGGAGCATTTCAGCTCACAGAAAGTGATGACAGGGTTGGCCAAAACGCTGGTATTTTAGAAGGCTCTTATGTCCCCTGTCATCCCTACTCTTACGCCTCCCTGGCCGTCACTGCCCCAGAGCTTGACAATCGATCCTCTTCCTTCTCGTTGTTCGAGTAACCCTCTATATCGTTCATTGACATAAATGGGCGCAGTTGCGCGGTAGCTGATGCTCTTCGGCACAATACCGGATTCGTGTGGTTGCGCATCTCGCCATAAATCTAGCATATTGATTAGGTTAAGTGGCCCGTGAACTACTATGTCTCTGTGACCCTCGATGTCCCTACACCAGGGTTGAGAGTAATGAATCTTATGGGCGTTGAAGGTCAATGCTGAGAAACGAAATAAGGTGACCGGCGACTGAAGAAAGTCGCGGGAGAAGACCTCAGGGCCGGTTGGCTCTGGCAGAGGGATATTTTGTGGCAATTCAAGGCATCTGACAGGATTAGGCTCCAAAAGCTCTTTGCGAAATACCCAATCTCTTTTGTCGACCAATGCAATACCGTCCTGGTTCTCGAAGGTCTTTTCAACGCCAACCACAATCATCTCTTCCCCAGTCCGCGTAACTTTAGCATCCGCGGATAGAAATTTTGTAGTTTCAGTCACTTCTTCCCCGACACGTAATCGATTCTCCACATCCCAGGAAATTTCACCGCCGGCCCACATGCGCCGAGTGTAAGGCTTACTTGGACTATAACTCCTGTCTGTACCATCGACTCCGAGCTCATTGGGCAGCGCAGCTGGCGTGAAATAGGCGAGATGATAGCCAGGAGGAATGGGAGTCCCCTCAGGCGGTGCTTCTGTGCTGATGGACTGGCTCTTATAGAGATGTGGCCGATCAAGCGTTAGGCTCAAGCGTTGTAGCTGGTTGGCATCAATCAACTGACGTAGTGTGATCGGTCCAGCCTTTTGTGCGCGGGTGAGGAGCTCTTCGGCAATAAGCTTGGTCGACGCGGAAGCTGCGGTAGACTTGAGGCGTCGAAAGATCAGCGCCATATTTGCATAATGGAGGTTTGCAGATTCGTCAGGAGCATTTCAGCCGATTGATCCCACTACATGCCCCAGTCTGACCGTGGTCAGCGGTAGGCTGGCTCGGCTACTGTATAGTCTCCATTGTCGGGACACTGGACATTGCGTGTTCTGGACAAGGAGAATCATGAGCGTGAGCTGTAGCAGTCGAAAGATTGAGGGTAAGGTATTGGTGTAATGTTTCATGCAGCAGTCAGGACATTCGATTTTTGGCATGTCGCGTCCGAACGAAGAGGCTAGGCGAGTGCTGTTGTCATTTTCTCCTACTTGACTACAAAGCTCCTCTCTCGCAAACATCAGTACGTGGCTACAGTCCTCGCACCCAAGTACCGTGATTTTCAAGTTCAGCAGTGAAGTGCAAATGGACCACTCAGTCTCCAGAGAGTTCTACGTCTGGGCTATCCACCACCATGATCGAAGTCGCCAAGATCCTGGCTAGCGCCCACGGATGACGGAGGGTTATTGAATCATACTCCTCGGCGATTCTTTTACGTCTCTTGGATGTCTCAGGAAGAACAATCATTCCGGGAGCAGGATCGAAAATGTCTAGATGGCGCCGGGATCTGATAAGGGTTTCCAGGCACGGCGACAAAAGAAGGCCGCAGACTATAAGAGCTACAGAGTCTGTGGAAAACAGCGAATTTGCAGGAGAAGCCCGCGTCAACTCGACCTTCCAAGTCGCAGAATCAAGCGAACAAGCTATACCACGAGCCGATGGTGGGTTAGTAGCATGGAAATTCCTGTTCGCTGCCTTCATGATGGAGGCCATTCAGTGGGGTCAGTCTCCATTACCTGCTCTTCGCAAATATGTATCTGACCTATCGCTCCAGGCTTTGCGCTCTCTTACGGTGTCTTCCAGAATTACTACTCTGTCAACGAACCTTTCCAAGGAAACAGAAACATTCCCGTCATTGGTACCTTAGCTACTGGCATGTTTTACTTAGGAGCACCTGTGATGACGCCCCTCATAAGACGCTGGCCACAATGGCAAAAGCAGATGATTTGGATCGGATGGGCGATGACCATACTGAGCCTTGTAGCGGCTAGCTTCGCAAAATCCGTTGGATTCCTCATAGCGTTCCAGGGGGTGACTTACAGCACTGGCGTCACAATCATGTTCTTTCCGGTAGTCAGCATGCTGAACGAATGGTTTGTCGAAAAGCGCGGACTCGCGTTTGGTATAATGTGTGCTGCGACAGGGCTCAGCGGTACAGGGCTACCCTTCATCCTGGCAGCTTTGCTCGACAAATACGGTTATGCTACAACGCTTCGTGTGTTCGCGGTCGTTCTAACCATCCTGACTGGACCGTGCTTGCCTCTCCTCAAAGGTCGTCTGCCGCCTTCACACTCTGATATTGACCGAAAGACAAATTTGTCTTTCCTCAAGAGGCCACTTTTCTATTTCTTTGCTTTATCTGGATTCTTTCAGGGACTTGGCTTCTTCTATCCACTAATCTACTTACCTTCTTACGCCAATGCTCTTGGCTATAAGTCTTCCGTCGGTGCTCTCCTACTTGCACTTGTTTCTCTCGCGCAGGTTTTTGGCCAGATCGGTAATGGTTGGCTCTCAGACAAGAGAGTTTCTGTTCAGACGCTCGCATTCGTGCTTCCATCTCTAACATGCATAGCCACACTCACACTTTGGGGGCTTGGCCGTTCGCTGCCACCATTAATAATCTTTTCTTTGCTCTATGGTTTCTTCGGTGGTGGCTATGTCGCCTTGTGGCCCAAAATGGGACAAACACTGGGCAATGACCCGACAATTGGTTTTGTGACCTTCGGAATTTTCTCGTTTCTCAAAGGAGTTGGAAATGTCATCACGGGTCCAATTAGTGCCGCATTGTTGCTGAAACAGGCTAACACTAAACAATACGGATTGGAAAAGTACGAGTGGGTCGTCGCCTACTGTGGGATCTGTATGTTTGCAAGCTCCATGGTAATGGCCATTTTACTCTTTAGCAGGTTCATAAAGAAGTGAACTTCAAGTGCTCATCGATCTACTAAAGTTGATAAAGGTGGACTCTCGCATTCTAGATCTACCAGGTACACCAGCAACACCCTGTCATGGTCACCAAGACATATAGATCGGAGATAAGCTTCATTGATCTGGAAAGAATCATTACGATGTGACGCTGGCGCACTTCCGAAGCTGCTACCATTGGAATATCCAAGCATAAAATATAGTTGAAAGTACAGCGCAAAGATCTCTGAAGATAGCACAAACTATCTTTGAGAGCAATAAAGGTCGAAGCCTTGTAAATGAGAGCTTCACAAGGCCCCTTGCAATGGAATCTCATCAGTTGTTGGATGATGGTGTCTCGTAGGATAAGATTCGCACGTTACTGGTCGAGTATGATACTTACAAACATTGGAATAGTCATTAAAGTCATGTCGACCTACACTAGTAAAGTGTAATTACCATGGGCTCGCCTAAACATAATTCCTAGTGCTTAGGGATCTCCGCTCGTTGAACTCCTCTATGGAAACTTGGGCTCCCTGCTTCTTCTGGGCCCCATGATCATATGCCTCAATGTTATGGCTCTTTGGTCTAGCGTGTAGCTCTGGCTTCGCAGGCGCTGGCTTGAGTTGGTGCAGCTGGTCGTCGCTGTGCGCAGCGTATCATCTGCTACTCCTTCCTTTGCTCCATCTAGTATAAACAGAGGAAGTTACCTGGACATAAAGTGACTTGACAGTCGGAATGCAAGCTGCAATGAGGCCAACCTGGTTTTCTAGTGTACCCCATACTCTCAAGTCTGTTGTAGTCCAGCTGAAATCGGCAGCCTGTCCGGCGGAAGAAGCACGAGCAAACATGACTGTCCATACTATCACACAGGTACCAGTGAAGAACCCCATACCCACCAATGCACAGATTCCAACTTTAGTCTTGATGTCAGCTGGACGTCCCACAAGAAGACAACAGGAAGACTGGCGAGTAGCCAATCGATTATCACTGGAATTATATCGTTGTACATCCCTATTTTCTACCAACCCCCAGCTGCCAAAACTTCCTGAGAAGAGTTGCACTCCACGCCTTTTCGAAGGGCTTACATTGCACAAAAACAATGATAAGCGAAGGGAAGTTGTGATTAGAATAAAGGCAACAATGGAGCGAAGAGCCCAGCGCCAGCAGAGATCAGTTGAGAAGTGTCCGCAAATAGAACAGGCAGATCGAAATTCGAGTCAGGATTACCAAGACGATGAATGTTGGCTGCCAAACAACCTGCCATTTCATAGCGCGCACAAATTGCCTTGGATCTTGCATGGGGTGGGACTGGTTTCCGCCGAAGCCTTTACTGACCATTGTTCAGTTAAACGCTATCCCGATCATGGCAACAAGCTACGAAACTACGGCTTTTGTTAGCTTTGTGCAGCTACATCTACGTTGCTACCATGGTCCATCCTTCAATCTACGCAGAGTGTAAGGTTTGAGAACACGGAACACAAACTAAGGGCGGGCAGCGTCCTAACTCACCAGTGCCGTTATGATCAACCTGTCATCCCAGCCTTTCTCGCGCACGATCTTGGCTCGGACATGAAGTCCGAGGCAGACCAGAGTATCTAGTCGCGATACTAGTCACAACAAAGTGGGTCGCGATAATGTCGGCACCTCGATGGCGAACCCCATATGCTGGTGGTGTCAAAGGCAATTGGCCTCCGAGTGTTCTCATCATCGAGCTCTGTGCATTGGAATCGTCGTCGAGCAAACTTGTGCCACGCCAGCAGCTTTATTTCACTGGGAGGGAGATCAAGAGCCCAAGGCGTGCTGCAGGCAATGGTTTCTCTTAAATAGGAATACACTTATTCTGTTGCCCATCTAGATTCATGTCCTTCTCTGGCACGTTATGTGATTCCCTGCAGGAAGAGTCCAATGTTCAAAGTTTCCTACGTGTTGACTCCGATTACTTTCTGATACGTAGAACTATCACTTCAAGCGTTCAAGAGCGAAGGAAACCGATGTATCGCGCCGTACATGGAGTCTACAACCGGACAGATGTACCCCGAAGCGTGCGGCCTGCTGATATATAAACAGCCAGAGAACATATGACAGATCTCTCTTGAATCCGTGAGTTCTACTCTCGCTTCTTCTCCTTCTTCTATACCACTTCTCCCCACATATCACCACCGCATCTCGAGCAATCAAAAAAGAAAACTCGCAACTGCCTACTGTACCCACACCATCCCTCATCACCCCCAGCATCCCATCTCACAAATAAAAAAAGCACACCGAACCCGGCACTATCGCACTCATCAAACCCCAGCTGCCAAAAACGCTGCACTCCTCATCCCAATCCCCACGACGAAGGCCACTTCTCTTAAATCTCTTTTACAGTCTCCCTGACTACTAATCTCGATCCCGTCAAAAAGACACTTATCATCTCTGACCCTTCATCATCCGTGCCGAGCTGATGTAGCTACCGCTGCGGGGATAAGCTGTTCGTTTTCGGTCGGTGCGCGCGTAAGGGGTTTGGTTTTTGGAGGCTTTAAGATGATTATTGGTTGGGGAGGAGAGGGACGGGGGGAGGACTGTGCCTGGGAGTGGTGTCGGGGCTGAGGACGGTGCTTGGGAGAGGTGTCTTTATGGGAGGTGGATGTGCGACTTTTGCTTGTGAGGAGTTGAATACAAAGAAGAGAGAGAAGAGGCTATAGATCACGCGGTGATGTTGTGGTGAGTGTGCGTCGGGTGTGGGCGGAAGCATCAAACAGAAACAGGAACAGAAAAAGAGAAGGAGAGGAGAGATATACAAATGAATGAATGAATGAATGGATAAGTGGATGGATATATCACCTGCCTTTTGGATGTAACTTTTGGTAACTTGAGAATTTATTAAGGACGCAGGTCACAGGGAATAGAAAAAGAAAAGAAAAGTACGGATCGAATCCGAAAACCGGAACAGGGTCGAAAGGCCTCGGATCTAACACCCTTTTCTTTCCTATGGGTATCATAGCTCAAATCTCACCAGCTATGATGGAAAATATTGTCGTGAAGATGCTAAGATCAAGATCAAGATGCAACATATGTATGTGTGTGTGTATAAATGACGACCCCTATCATCCCTTTTCAGCCCCGAATGAGAGCTCTATGTAACTCTACGACAACATTGCCGTTCCCAACAGCCCATTCAAACTTCACCCAAAAGCCAGCGTCACTTACCGGCACGATACGTATTGAACATCTGCTGCATCCTGGTGGTCTGGCCGGCCGTAAATTGGGTATAACTACACCCCCGCAATCAGTATCTCCGTTCCTCTTTACACATCCCCAAAAGACGACAAAACGAAGGCCTGAAACAAAAGGCAAGGAAAGAAAGAGGCTCACCAAACATCATAGCTATAATCCATATAGTTATGAATATTATCCAACCCCGCCGCATTCGGGCAACTATCCTGACTAGCCGGACACCCGCTGGTGGCAATTTTCTGGATCGGGGTGTCGCTGACCGAGTCGCCCGCGCCAGAGCAGCTCTGTCCCTGAAAAACATGGAAGAGGCCAAACCAATGCCCGATCTCGTGTGTCGCCGTGCCGCCCTGATCGTAGTTTGTCACGCCACCGCCGGGTACGCTGCCGGCGAGGACGTCGCAGCCGTCCTGGTTGTAAGTGCTACTGCCGGGGGCGGCGTTGGTGGGGAAGTTGCAGATCCCGAGGAGGCCGCCGCCGAGGTCGGAGAGGAAGTAGACGTTGAGGCTGCTGTAGGTGCCTTTGCGCAGGGCGGGCTTCATTTGCGAGTCGTAGTTGCCCGTGGCCCAGTTGTTGTTTACGGTGAAGTCCGAGGAGACGAGGGTGAAGGAGATGCTGCTTGGTCCATAAGAGCGGTTGAGGACTGCGAGCTGTGAGGATGTGAGTGTGCTACCTAATTAGGTGGATGTGATGATTTGCTTGGCGTAGGAGGCATAGGTTGCGGGTGGAAAGTAAGGCTGGGAAGTAAGAGGACAAAAGAACGTGTGAAGAATTAAGAGGCATTATGCTATGTCATTGAGATGTATTCGTAGAGCTGAGAGGAACGTACCTGGTTGTTAAGCTGGGTCTGAGTTATGCTTCCAGCTTTGGCCTGAGTCGTAACCACATGGAAATAAGTCTGGACAACAATTGGCTGAGCAGCCAGTGGTTTGGGACCGCGATTCATTGCTGCAGCCTGGGCAAGGATATCTGCAGGAGGATTCTCCGAGCCGCAACGGAACTCGATTGGTTTCTCCCCTATGACGGCAGCCATAGTGGTGGCCATGAGGCCAAGAAGAGTGAAGGAGGTATACATGTTAAGTGGCTTCCTGACTTAGTCTACCTGAAGATGCTAGTAGGCTGTTGCGGATTTTGGAAACCTCTTACGGAGGGCAATGGCAGTTTATATAGTGCCCTTCCCTTTGTCTGATGGAAACATTACAGGATGATCCCCCGAAACTTGGGGAGGATGCTCATGGTGCTCCTCGCTTTCGAGATGCCGTGATAGGTTCACACCGCAAGTTCCGAGAAAAAGCACGAGACCATGTTTGAAGATTAAAGTAGCGGCGGAACGAAACGGTTCAAAGAGGTAAGTATCGACACTGGTCGAAAGCTGAAATTCGATCAGTCTGTGGAAAAGAGAAGCTGATAAGAAGCGGCAGACGCCGCTCAGCTGTTTCTGCAGTCAATCGCCGGAATATGATGGTGATGGAGATGTCCACATCAACCCGAATGAAGCAGGTGAGCAGACTATCGCGAAAGGAGTCAAAGTCTTTGGGCAGCAGCACCTTCTCGAAGCGGGTTGTCTATGCGGTCAATAAGCAATGGTATCCGTGAGGTATTGCTTGGCATGGGATGGTTGTAGCTCGACTGGTACACATTTGGGCCGACCATATTTATGAAGGGTTGCAACAATATCAAGGAGAGATGCAACGAGTGAGATCGCAGTGTCGAAAAAGTGCAGCGGTCTGAAGAATACCAAGACTTATAAAGAGAAGCAAGTGCCCTTGGCGTTGGACGTACGAGGAAGGAGCCTACCGAACCGAAGAAAGGGTGATGTTGACGGGAAAGCACAGGCAGGTAGGTGTCCGATAGCTGGTCCTAATACGCGTAGAAGATATGTATATCACATCCTATTGCTCTTACCGAGACGGATCTACTGCTTATCTCGGTTATCACGGAGCCGTGTCAGACCAATGATGATCAGGATGAGATGACGATTGATAGTTGGAGGGCGCAAGGGGTGCTGAGGTAGGGTGAAGTCGATAGCCATCAGACACTCCTTTCCGTAAGCGAGGCCAAAGGAGGGAAGAGGTTCGAAGCTGAAGATTGCAGAATATTACATGTAGAGTGGAGATAAGCTCTTGCACATCCGCCCGGCCCGCCAAGGGCTTGGCGCTTATCGTGTGGGGTTGAAATCCACGCTTCCATTATTATTGTTTCGTATCGGCCGTCTTGATGAGGCAACTGCAAAACAGTAGTGGTGGATCAGATGGAGGAGAACACACCACTTGAGAACCCACATCATCCGGGATGCTCAACCATCTTTTGTTAATTCCGAAAGCATTCGCTTACTCCACTGGTCCACTGTCTTTGAAGGCACACAAGCAATTGCGTATGAGTATTCGTCAGTGGGCGGCACGAATGGCTGCTTCCGAGTATACCACTTCTTGCCAACAGTTGTCGTCGAAGGTGGCAAACGGTGGGGTTCATTCCAATTTACCCTTGCTTTGGAAGCGCCACGCTGAGAGGCTGTCTACATGAGTTGAAAGATTCTTGTCGAAACGGAGCCGTGGAGGTCTTCCATGTTTGTCCCGTGCACTGATGCGTATTCTCGTCGATCCCTTGAGGCGGACACCCTCAGGCGGTAGACCAACGCCCTCAGGCAGTAGATGAACACCTCCAGGCGGGGATAAACACCCTTACCGGGAATAACAGTAGCCGGACTGACAGCCTGCAATTTGTCAAGCAAGCATGAAGAACTACAGAACGACAGCCTCTGAACAAGCGGACGATGATTTTGATGTTGCTTGACAGCAAGATCGCCAATAGGCACCAACGGGTACATAACCCCAGTGATGCTTGGAAGTTGGGGCGCTCATTCCCGGCGCTTAAATTCACTCTTGTTGCCGCCCTGTGCACGGACCTGTTTGGCTGCTTAAGCTGCAATATCCAGATTCTCACATGCATGGGAAGCAGAATTACATTGCCTCTTGATCGATGTGTACAACCTCATCGGCGTTGATATCCTTAGACGTGGTAATACTGTTAAAGCATGTACCATTCCGGAAAGTGACAGGTTTGCCGTCTACAAAATTGAATTGGCAAGAAGGCTCCCTAATAAACCAGGCCGCCGGACACGTGCTTAAGGATAAGTCCTCCTTGAGCATCTATCTGTCTATGCATCCACAATACTAAGTCAGCTTTAATTCGGAAAGCGTGATACTATGCCTGTGTCAATCCACATCTCGGCAATGATCCTGGGTGCTTTTGGAAGCTGTAGAGTGCCGGGCCCCATCCTACGATACCAATGTTGCCCAGAAGTCTTACCATGAGCTTTGAGTACGCCGATACAGTGGTCACGGATCTGACCGTAGGCTTTTCCTCTGGAGATGACTCTCTATCTAGTTGCGCGCTAGAACCACTTGGCTGGCACCGCATAGAAAAGGAGCTCTATCTGCATACAGCTAAGCAGAGGGCGTGGTTGTACATAGCGCAGAAAAACGAGAGAGAGCTCACTCCTGACAGCCTGGTGGCAACGAACGTCAGCATTGGCAAGCCGCATCCCAGCGATGGCTTGAACCAACCGTGGGAGAGGCGACCTGGCGGAATTTGGGTACTAAGAAGCAACTATAGTGGTCCTGGTGACCAGTCCCTACGAGATGTGGACGTACTGTTTGGTACTGATGCCATTGAACCGCGACCACAATGGACTCTGATAAACCCGCCGCTCGAGCTGAACGCGCAGTCGGATGTGCCAGTCGCAAGATTAACTGTACGACGCGGCACGTCAAAACCGAGACCAGAAAACCCCCGAACGCTATTGAGGGCCAGAGAAGACGGCAAGTTCAAGATTGTCCAAATATCTGACACTCATATGGTGACTGGTGTTGGAACTTGTAATGATCGCGTTGATGCCCACGGGAAGCCTCTTCCGGAATGCGTGGCTGACCCACTCACCGTAGACTTTATTGGTAGGATCCTAGATGCTGAAAAGCCAGACCTTGTCATCCTCACCGGAGATCAGTTACATCATGACATCCTCGACAGCCAATCTAGCCTGTTCAAGGTGGTTGCTCCTTTCGTCGAGCGTTCGATCCCATACGCGGCCGTTTTCGGCAATCACGACGCCGAGGGAACTTTTGCCTTGTCACGTAAGTAACTTTTTTCACAACTATTGCGTTAAGCTAGTGATCGATACTACATCAAGAGGCTTCTTAACTCGCAATTGAGCCAAGAGACCTTGAGCCAAGAGACCACGAGCCGCAAGGCACTCATACAGTCCTGATGACCTGAATCTTGTGAAGTCACTAAGTCGGTGTGCCCGCGTTGTGTATCTTGAAAGCTCCACAACACTCGCTGACGATACACCATGGCAGGCGAAGCACAGATGTCGCTGCTGCAGGATTTGCCTTTCAGTCTTAGCCAGTCAGGACCAGAGGAGGTCGACGGCGTTGGGAACTACTGCCTTCAAGTATTCGGACCCGGAAAGTCACAGCGCCCGCTATCGACGTTATATTTCCTAGATTCCCACGGGCAGAGAGCGAGCAAGGTACAGGATCCAGACTACGACTATATCAAGCAAAGCCAAATCGATTGGTTCACCAACGCATCCCAGGCGTTGCGAAAGGCTCGTGAGGATAACGACAGCCACAATCACTTCCATGTCTCTCTGGCGTTCATGCATATCCCACTCTCCGAGTACGCAGACCCTAATCTTATCATCAGGGGCGGTCATCGCAGAGAGCCGACCGAGGGTCCTAGCTTCAATTCCCACTTCTACGACACTTTGTCCAAAGAAGGCGTAGCAGCACTAGGCTGCGGGCACGATCACGTGAATGACTTTTGCGCTTTGAAGCCACAGAACACCTCTAATCCCCTTCAGCTCGGTCCCTGGCTGTGTTACGGAGGTGGTACTGGCTTCGGAGGATATTGCTCGTATGGTGACAAGCGCTATCGCCGGCGAGCGCGGGTATGGGAGCTCGATACGAATGCTAGGAGCCTGACGACCTGGAAGCGCGTCGAGTATGAAGGGGAGAGGGTGGATGAGCTGGTGCTTGTGGAGGGGCCGCCTTGATCGCCGACCCTTGTGATACGGCTGGATGCACTGATTGTGCGACGGCTCAGGCTCCGTCCTGAGCAAAAGTATCCGTGACTTCATCACTTATTTGTGTATCCCATGCACTGGGATGGCACTTGGATGAGGATAAACTGAAGCGAGGCCCCGAATCGCCCCCTCGAACGCTTCGCTGCCAGGAACCTATAGGCGAGAGATTTGAAGTGCGACTCTCCACCGGTGCATGGGATACACGCATACTGAATATTAGTTGTGTTTGCATTCAGAGGGTCTGCGTGCGCCTGCGCCTTATTGTCCCTTCACTGCTGCTCGTCTGGACAGCTTGCAATCTGCTGTTTCCTCTACTCATGCGAGTAAACTGTGTAGGTGAAAAGTGCACAAAAATTTCATACTTTAACGACGGAACTTCAAAAACCCCGACAAAGTCAGGCGGAGGCTTGTCCGCTTGAAAGACTGTCATACATTTCGAAGAGGGAGTAATTACGATACGCTTCGCTACCCTTTTCGAATTTTATGATCTGTGGTTTTGAAAACCACCTCGCCTCGATCATACGCAGTCATGTTGTCCATTTCATCACTTCTGCAACGGCGGCGTATCCGCAAACAGCTTCCCAGCCATGCCTTCGGGATACCTCGAACCTACAACCTCCGCATCCTCGATCGCCTTGCGGATCTCCTTGTCTTCACCATCGGATAACTGGACATCCAGCGCACCCATGTTTTCTTCCAAATACTTGAGCTTCTTCGTTCCCGGAATAGGAATGATATCTTCCCCTTGCCTCATCAGCCATGCTAATGTCAATTGACCTGGTGTACAGCCCTTCTTCCGTGCTAGAGCAGAGATGTGATCCACGAGTTGCAGATTCTTTGGGAAATTCTCTTCGCTGAATCTCGGAGCACGTTTGCGGAAGTCACCCTCCTCGAAATCATCAGGAGAACGAATCGTGCCGGTAAGAAAACCTCGACCCAGAGGTGAGTAGGCAATGGTAGCGACACCGAGCTCGCGACAGGTCTTGAGCAATGCAATTTGCGGATCTTCGATATCCATGCTGAAGGGTGAGTATTCGATTTGCACTGCTGCGATATGGTGTACTTTGCACGCTCGACGGAGAGTATCGGCGCTGACTTCGCTGAGACCGAGGTAGCGAATCTTGCCTTCGCTCTTGAGTTCTGCCATTGCTTGAACAGTCTCCTCGATCGGCGTTTTGCCGTCAACACGGTGGCAGTAGTACAGATCGATGGTCTGGAGTCCCAATCGCTTCAGAGACTTGGCGCAGGCCTCCTTCACATATTCGGGATCGCTGCGCTGGAGCATCTGCCCGTCTTTCATCAAGTTCGCGAATTTGGTAGCCAGGAAGATGTCCTTGCGCTTGTCTGGGTTCTTGGCGAACCATTTTCCGAGCAGGTCCTCGCTGTCCATGTACACGTCTGCTGAGTCCCAGTTGTAGCAGCCCTTTTCGTAGAGACGGTCGAGGAATTGGAGACGCAGTTCGTCAGACTCCGGGGCGCCGTAGAAAGCGGAGAGCCCCATCGTACCATAGCCCAAGGCGGTGACTTGCGGTCCATCCTTGCCTAATTGGCGCGTTGGCAGTGGTGGGGAAGGCATGTTGGGAGATTCTGGTGAACTGTGTGGAGTGAAGATTGGTATCAAGGACGAATAGCCGGACTGATGCAGTATGAGAGAAGTATCGAACGATCAAGAAGCATCGAACGTTTAATCCTCGAGGTCGTGAGGGGGCGAGAACTGTGACATGACGCAAGACTCTGTTACCTCCATAACGCCGTTGGATCGCTCGGAAGTAGCGGCTTTTAGGCGCTGATTAGCCAGGTACAGCACTTGGCCCGAAAAACCGCGTCTGACGTTTTAGTGGTGAGATGCCTACTCCGAGTAAGCGGACTTTGATGGCTTGTGCGACTATAAGTCGACCTATCCGACGTCATGAGCCATGCAATTGAAAGTCGATTATCCTTCCGCTCGATCCCACTCTGTCCAGTACGGTAGGCATGTCGAACGCAGCGACTCATGGTCCTCGATATCATCGGTCAAACATGAGAAGTTCTTTGCTAGTGACCTGCACGACCTCCTGTCAGTCAGAAGCCAATAAGATACCTCAAAAGAAATATACCTCAGCGATTGATGCATGTTATAATACCGAATCCTCTCAGGCGCCAATAATGCGCTCCCACACAATCTTCGCCCCGGTCTGCGCTTCCTTCGCCCTCGTTGTCCGCTTTTGAAGCCATGAACCCAATCGCCGTATTTCCATGCCGTGGTTTTTGTCTGTCTCCTCCGGATCCTCCACCAAGGCATCCATACAAATTTGGCTGCATATTCCAGAGAGGTCTTGTTCTTCTCTCTGCTCGGCGCTCATCGCAGGCCCGTTGGAGATGTTGCGTTTCAGGAAGTCGCTGAAGGACTGATAATGACGCTCCGGCTCGCCGAACTTGTACCAGCGCCGACAGCTCGGGCAGATACGATCCGTGTCCCTAGACTTGTTTATGATCACTAGCTGTAGAGCTGCATCACCTGCCGGTGACTTCGGGACTGTTTGGCTGAACTGACTCGCGGTGGCTTCAGTGGCCCAGTCTGCCTTATCTGGGTCCTGCGACACCGGAGCGAGGTAGGATGATCGGACGAAGGCTTGTAGATCTGTGATATGGAAGCCTACAGGCGATGGCGAGAGGTACGACGGTGTATCGGGTTCGTTTGCGGCCATTGCTTCTTGTTGATTTGGCCAAAGTTATGGGGCGTCTTCGGCGAGATGGGAGAACACGGAATAAAAGAGGATAATTAGTGCAGCGTGAGTAGGTCACAACCAAGGCTCAATAGGCTGAGTAAGCGACCAATTGACTCCTCGTGTGAGTGGCTGGATTTTGACTACATACATATGAAGCCTACAACCATCGAAATGTACAAAAATCCAATAATGCCAAGACTTTTGGCAGATTAGATTAGATAAGCAAACTCCTGATTGATGCATTTGCTTTTTCCTACTTCCTCCCAACAGCTTCATCCAGGTTGATGCTGAAATCATCTTTGAACATGCAACGTTGAATGTTACGAGCATGCACTGCGATCCAGGGTCCACAATTGGACCCGAATTAGCCGTCTTGCAGCTCTGGCAATGAATCGACGGCTTCACCACGGTAAGAGAGACCCAGCGATCACACCTGTATGATATATCTTGTCATCTATGAGTCACCGCAAACCCATGCGCAGTATTCATGATGACTGTCAAAGAATAAATTGCCTATTTAAAGGCATCGAAATACCCAATATGTTTGAGTTCAACCGCAAGTCAAAGACCTGCAAAATCCCAAAACCACTCACTCACCCCCTGAGAGCGATCGCTCATCCAATATGTGACAAACATCAGCCTGCACTATACATAGTATATTGTTACAAGTGTTCGAAAATCAACGTTCTCACAAGAATACTGAGGAACCTCATCAACAACCACCAACCATGGACGACTCGAATCTTAAACTTCCCCTCGATCCATCGGGTAATGAGTTTCTTACCTGGCGATGTTGCAACACCAAATGTCATCAACTTTACCAGTCTGCGTTCTACGATCGCTGCGGCGGAACACTCGTCGGAGCCACCAAGCCCAAAAAGAAAGGTGGTTGCAATCACCAGCGATGCAGCCAGTGTTCATTTTACCCAGAATCCACAGCGACCCATGAGTGCGAAATCGGGTACGGTGTCGATTGCGGAGATCCTCTGCACGATCGGAAGAAGGTGGAGGCTTGGAGTAGAGCTTATGGGAGGGCATCTCGCCGATAACGGACATTGAACCGGAAGGAGCCGGAGTCTGCTCCTGATGCGGACAGACCAAGTTCAAAGGTGGAACGAACTTGTATTCAGCAATAGACGACTCTGTACGAACAACATGCGTACATATCAAGCGTAGAAATCTGGCGTAGGGATAAAGCTGTACAGATTGACAGACATCTTGACTACATCGACAGGATTTACCGGCATTGATGAGGCTACTTCTTTCACTGCTGGTGCTACGGTTAGATCTATCCCACTGGCAGATTTTTCATACTCGGAGAAGTATATGCCTCTATTCACAACGTATGTATATTCTATATCTCTAGAGATCTCACGTTCTAGGATAAAGGTCGTATTGCGCTCTCTTCGTTTCGTTTCTCCGATCCTCTGAAGTGCATTCTTCTGGTTCCCATGACCGAACAGCAGGGGAAGCGTGTACTTCGTTCTCCGAGGTGTTCGCCACTGTCGCGGCAGGTATAGCCTTTTCCTCATCGGTCATTTTTTGCGGAATGTACTTTTCTTCGGGATCGTGCGGTACAGGCTTCCTCGATACTGCTGCTCCACCGAGCACGGGCGGCGGAAGTGCTGGTAAGCCTTTCTCGCCTTGGGGCTTTCCACTTGGAAGCTCTCTGTCAGTTGAGGAGAAAGACGCTCGTGTCATGTTGAGAGTCCCAATATGTGGAGCCACAGAGCCAGACCCAGTACTGTCGAGGAATTTGCCGGAGGAGCTCGATTCCGACGTCGAGGATTTGCCAAAAAGCCTGCGCCAGGACGACCCACCGCTGCTACTTGACAGCATCTTGAAGCTGGACGTTAGGGAAAGATTGGATGAGAAGTGTTTGAAGGACTTGTGCACGAGTGGCATGCAGCCCACGATAATCCCGATTGATATCTCAGCAAACCTGAAGACTTGTCAATGTGGAGACTCAATAGTGAGAGTAGGAGTACTCACGCCCAAAGCCCTTCTTTATCGATTTTCAATTGATAAGCTACGCTCTCCAGGTCCGGGTCCAACTGGACGCTGTAGCTGAGCCGCACCACGCTTGCCACGCACGCAAATAGTCCGAACCCGAACACGAAGACGAGCCTCAGCTTTTTCTGGAGAGGCATTTGTAGTCGCCAGAGTATTGGGAGCGGTAGTATGAATATCAGGATGTCTGACGCGACGTTGATGGATCCGGAGAAGACGCCTCGACCGTGTTTGTCGCTGCAGTGTCCAGGGGTATCGGGTATCCACAGCTTTCGGCGCGGCGTACACTGTTGCTCTGTCAGCTGCCTGTTGATGTTGAGTTAAGTTTCCTTTTCAACGACTTACTTGAAATATATACGTGAAGGTGATGCAAATGTAGAAGATGACGTTAACCCAGATCAAGATGTGGATCAGGTAGTGGAACAAGTTCCTCCTATGCGCTACAAAGACCGTCACATACTGCAACAATATCGAGGTCTTGACGAGAACAATGGTAGGATCATAGACTATAGTCTCGATCATCGAGAGCTGTCCAGTATCCTTGTGAGTCCGATTCGCTTCAGTGTAGGGCCGAAATTCGATGGCGACAGAGTACTCACGTAAGCTTTATGTTGTACATCTCCCGAATTCCTTCCTATGACGATGGCGAGTCCGAGGTAAGCCGAGAGGCCAAACTTCATCGTGGTCAATTAGCTTTTCTCTTTGTCCAAACCATGACGCGTTCTCATTCAAACGATTTCGACCTACGTATCCAGCGATCGAGAAATCTATGGTGCATTAGCAGAAGCTCAACGATCTAGACGTCTGACCGGCGGAGAGTTTACAGTCTTCAGTGAGGAACTTCCTGGTGATACGCCATTTGGTAAAAATGCGGGCGCAAATGGCAAGTGTGCTCAATCCGAAGCCCAAAAGTACCGTTAGGTACTCCCCGATTCTCAGAGAGTTTGGGACGATGATTTGAGCGGACATGGTTAGAACCAAATCAGAGCGCTTTTGATCCGAGACAGATTACGTGTAAGAAGTCACGATAATGGGGAGAGAGAGAACAAGTAAGAAAGTGCAGGAACAGGTCGCTCTCGAAATGATAATTGCAACCTCCATTTCGAAGCACCGAGTAAGAGGGATATGAGGATATGAAACCTTGACCTGGGGTACATAGGCTCCCATGAGGCGTGCTGACAGTCAGAAGAGACATCCTTCAGCAAGTGAACGCAACACACCACGAGAGGAAGCTCTCGCATAGCGTGCTGAGCGATCCCATTTGGATATGGAGGCAGCGCTGAGCAGTAAGCACGATTGAAACCTTTTGCGGCGCAGGCACTGCTGAGCACTGGACCATGGTCCGAATACATGTTCGGTGTGGCAGAGAGCTACTCGTGAGAGATGATAGTGGTGGTGCTATGGCATGCAATGACGATACTAAACATAGTTGTTATGCATGCCATCAACCTAGTGGTACCTAGAGCATTAGCTGCATAGCATAATCCAAGGCTGTGTTGCAAGTCGATAGTCGTTAGACCTTCGGCAGTCGATTGGGTGGACTGTGCGCCCAAAAGCCCCCCGTACTAATTCCCCGTTGATGCTTCTCGTGGGGGGGTGGAGATAGACCCTTGCCGGCCACATCCAGACATGTTAAGCGATGATCCGTCTCAGATGTAGCTTACCATATTCTGCACACCCTCGTCTGTCATTAATGTCTGGGGATGCATTTTCCATTGGCCATTCTCCTCCAATGGCGACTTGGGACGTGCTTCCAGGTTCTGGCCCGTGCTTCTGTGCCTCTGTTTCATGGGGCTGAGGTTGCCACGACTGCATCTCTGGGGCACGAAACATCGTCACAAGTCACTAAGTCAATACAACCTTTAGGTGAACAGAATCGTCATGGCATCTTCCAGTCACAGCTCCTTGAATTGTTATTGCCGAGGTTGAAACAGTGCCAAGAGACCGTCTTGGCATACCAATCAGGTCATCAGGCTGAGTGGCACGGTTTGGAATCCCCTCAGCTCGAAGGATCCATGGCACCGGTTCTGCAGTGAGATTTGCTGGCTTTGTTGGTTTGTCCGTTCCATCACCTCCATGAGTATTCAGTGATGTGTTAAACCAATAAAGCACACAAGCTGGAGCAATAGCTTGTCATTCCAAGATACGTATGATTCTGATAATTAACAACTGCTTTTAGAGCAGCGTCACTTTGGAAATATTGCTGCCTGAAGCTCCAAATCAGAACACTCGGGCATCCAGTGATCGACCTCACTCACGCATTGAAATAACTTTATTTACGATACTATCTCCATGGCTTTCCAGATCCTCGATTTCCAGAGTGGGATTTCCCCACTCCTGTTGGGAGGTCTTACTTTAGGAGTCGTTTATTATCTCACTCTTCGCTTGAAGACCTACCAAGCACGTCGACGAATTATCCTGCAGAATGGCTGTAAACCTCCACGGCGATATCCTGTCTGGGACCCATTCTTCGGCGTCGATGTCATCTATAACGCCGTTCGCGCCGCAAAGCGCAAGACGTTCATGAGCGAGAAAGAATCTCATTACAAGTCCTATGGCAATACCCACTCATCCAGGCTTACCACCTTCCCAGTCATCAGCACCATTGAGCCGGAGAACATCAAGGGTGTTCTGTCGACGAACTTCAAGGATTTTGTCATAGGTACACCTAGGCAGAAAGCATTTGGACCTGTAATAGCAAATAGTGTTTTGGTGGCTGATGGCGTTGAATGGGAGCATTCGCGCGCTTTCCTCAAGCCAAGCTTTGCACGAAGCCAAGTAGGGGACCTGGCGACGTTGGAGACTCACGTCAAGGATCTGATCGAAGCGATACCCCATGATCGGTCGACTGTTGATATGGCGGAGCTCTTCCTCCGCTACACCGCCGATGTAACGACCGATTTCATGTTCGGGGAGTCGATTTACTCCCTGCCACATCCCGAGGCCTTTGGGGGCGACTTGGCTGAAGCTTGTCGTACCGGCCAACTCGGCGTTGAGCGTCGATTCCGCCTTGGATTTTTCGCTAACTTGATGCCACAAAGGGACTTCTTTAAGGCGATCAAGAAAGTGCACACCTACATGGAGGCCCACGTCGACAGAGCTCTGCAACAACGTCGTTCGCAGACGAAGGACGAGAAGAATGACACTGCAGATCCTGGCAGATACGTCTTCCTGAACGAGCTGGCGAAGCTGACAGACGATCGTTTAGTCCTTCGGGACCAGCTTTTAGGGATCTTCTTGGCAGGTCGTGATACCACGGCCGCGCTACTGACAAATCTATTCTTCGTGCTTGCTCGTAATCCTGAGGTATGGAAACGGCTGCACGAAGAGATTGCTTCTCTGAATGGAAGGAACCCAACTTTGGACGAGCTTAAAGGCTTGAAGTACCTCGGCTTCTGCTTGAACGAAAGTCAGACATCCCTTATTTACTTCCACTCACATTCATGCTAATTTTCAGTTTTTTCTAGCGCTTAGACTGTACCCGATAGTACAGGGGACTTCTCGCGTCGCGTTGAAAGATCTCGTCCTTCCAAAAGGCGGTGGTGACGATGGCAAGTCGCCCATTTTCGTGGCGGCAGGCACCCTAGTAATCTTCCACTTCCACGCCCTTCACAAGCGCAAGGACCTCTGGGGCGATGATGCGGATGAATTTAGACCTGAGCGCTGGCATGAAGAGAAGGCTTCGTGGGTGAGATTTCTCAAACTAGATAATCGTGTTTTCTATGATCGACATGACTGATCTGGTATCGCAGAATTTCCTACCCTTCGGCGGAGGCCCGCGAAATTGCATAGGACGTAAGCATCGAGACACAGTTCATCTATTGTTGAGTAGTAGCAACTAGCCAGCACTGACTCTTGATCAGAGCAATTCGCCCTCACGGAAGCGTCCTACACAGCAGTGCGACTGATACAAGAGTTTTCCGGCATCGAAAACCGAGATCCGGAACCGTGGACGGAAAGCATTGGAGCGACGTGCAGTTCTGCGAACGGCGCGAAAGTGGCAATGATCAGATGATCCCCAATGTGGAGCAGCAGTGGGGATCAGCGCTGTAGGCACTTTGTATAGTAGTCGTGCAGTGAGGGAAGTCGTCCACAATGCAGATTGAAAATATCAACTCTGCTCGAGCGGCTTCGATAGGCGACTTTAGAATACAGAAAATATGGAGAAAGTAAACCCCTGCTTGAGCATTTGCGAGCTGTGGCAAGGGTCATCTATTTCTTCGCAGTGACAACAGGTCCTCGTCAGATGAATATATTTTGACGGCGAATCTTTGAGAAAGCTGAACCAGACTCATAAGCGAAACTATGAGATGAAACAGTGACTAGGCTCGATCGAGGTTTCCAGAAAACCAGCATCGAAAATCGAAACAAGAAGAAAACCAGTAAACAACCGGTCACAAAACGATTGCCAAACGGTCCTCAACCAGTTGGTCGAGATTCGATGATTTCTTTGACGAAACCCGGAAAGAGAATGGAATCAAAGAAACGAGGACAGTTCGCACAGGAGTAGAAGACACGAAATCGAGATCCAATAAGGTCAAATTATCAAACGTAATGTCCCAGGTGTAAGATGTGTGCTACAGGGGGTTTTGTAGAAGGTTTACTGTCAAGCTTTTAAGGTGCAATTCGCTTATGGGCCAGTTATCAGTTTCTTGTTACTCCCCCCATAACAATAAGCTAATCACGAGAAATCATTGTGACTAGGCCCGATCGAGGTTTCCAGAAGACCAGCATCGAAAACCGAATCCGGTTGAGAACCGGTCACAAACCAGTCACGAACCGGTTGTTGAACGGTTGTTCGAGATCCGATGATCTAATTGACGAAACCCCGAATGGGAATGGAATCAAATCTATTTATAGTTGGTCCTTGTTCTAGGCACGAGTGTCATCTTAGTTGGCTCACGATTAGACCTCAGGACAGACCAAGTCAATGGCGTGTCTACTTTGCCGGATTGACTTTTTCAGACGGTCTCTAGAAGTTTTGGAGGAGTTTTGGAGTGACTCACCTTGCTGCATTGATCGGAGAGCTTTGATCCCATGGTTTGATAGTAAGTGGATCGACAGAATTGCGATTAGTAACTGACTTGGGACGAGATTAAAAGTGATGGTCGTTTTCATATACTTTGTGCCAGAGAGACACGTACGCGTTCTGTCATGAGGAATGTCTTGTATCAAGTGTGGATCGTATCTAAAATAACAAAAGTTCAAGCGTGACTGTCATGTTGAGATCTTATGGATGTCTGCATTGAATCTCTAACACTTCAAAGCTGTGGGCAACGATTTATCAATCAATCATCGAAAATCCTCGTTGATCGCCAGCAAGCAGTTGACAAGCAATTATCATCTGCTCTGTATCATTGCATCGAACATCACGAACTTCCCAGGGGTACCCGTACAAGGAACTCATCTAGCCTTTCGCGGAAGTTTTTCGGAATGGCATCCAACGCGGAGACCGGTTGTGATATGATCCCCCAACTATCAGAAGTGCCCTAAACACGCCAAAATCTTTTCAAAACGAAAATCCCAATGAGGGAATAGTGAGTGGTAAAATTGAGGAATTCAGTATTGACCGGGAAATCGAGGTGGAGAAGTTATCACGCTACTGGTGACGCTGCTGCAGTATTATTGTTGATTTGGAGACGCTGAAATTTTCCAGCGATCTTCTCAGCAGGATATTCGAATTGATAGGCCAAGGTAGATATCGGTCATGTTCTATCCCTAAACAATGTCTCCAGATTTTATTCGCAGTACTCGTACATGAGTGTCAGGCGCATTGCCGATAATGCAGTTTGAATCCCCAAACAGATGTATTTCGCCTTCTCTGGAGTGTTGCGAAGCACAAGTATGCCCGAGATAATTTCTATTGATCGTCTCAATCACGGCTGCGACGCACCTCTGGCTAATGTGTCAATTTTCTTTCCCAGTCCTCACAAGCTAGCCCTTTATCCCTCTTTCCGCCGTTCTTGCTCAAGCCCAATATGCCAGGATTCAATGGCGTTAGTATTCGTTCGCCCTACTGCGAGCTTCGATGGCCATGTTGATTAATACTATAATTTCGCCTAGCAAATCTCGACCGCCACGGAGCCGCCCCAAAAAAAGGATCATTAGGTTCCCTCCCCAAAAATTGGGTATTTGAAATTGTTGCGGCACGACAGGTTTCCTGGACTGCTGCTGCTGACTGTCTTACCTGACCCGCATATGGGCAATGTAAAGAGCATGGATCGGGGACGCGGCAGGGCGAGAGAGCGCGACTTTGCTGTAGCTCTAAGCAGTCACGGCTCAGTATCGAAAGCGTGGCGAGTGACGCTGGTCGAGATGTAGAAGTCTGTTTTGAGGTCAGAAGGAAACGCGATAAGGGGATGAGCGGGGAAAAGGCGATTGTTAGATGAAGAAGAAAGATCTCAGTAAGAGCATATACCTGACCAGGGTATCAAAGAAACTTTTAAATTTGCTTGCTGTTCTTTCATGATTTTGTTCGCTGGTGACGTTGAGTGCTCCGTCATCTTTTCAAATTACCTCTTACATACACCGCTAGCTCACCAAGGAGTAGATAGATCGAAACATGTCCGCTAGCAGCAGCCGAGACTGTTATAGAGTCTATCACTGAGAGTTATGAGGTGTATTTTGATCTCGCCTGCGGTAACGGAGTTGAAAGATAGACGCGGACTCAATAAGGATGTGGTGCAAGCCGTACGAGGCGGGGAGCCAGGCCCGAGATCATGATGAAAGATTAGGGCGTCGAGGCAGCAGAGCTGGTGTCTGATGCAAGGCGTTGGGGACAAGAAATCTCTAGGAAATAGTACAAGCCTTAGATGTTGTGTGGCGACGGCGGGTCGAAGATGGTGCGCCCGCCTTTTCAGAAAATCGCGGACAGCGGAAGATCTAAGTTTCTGGAGGTATCAGATTGCTAAGAAAAGCCACGAGTACGAATCGCTGGTGGGCTTTGATACTCGTGAATGGTGAATAGGTATAGAAAACGCTTGGTATCTGTCTAATCATTCATGCAGCCAGCTCTTCCTAAAGATCTGGGAAGTAAGATTGTTTGAGCATTCCTTCGCACCGGCTCGATGTACGAGCCTATCAGACATCTGTATATCGCCGACAGTGTGGCACGAGAAGGGGACAGCAATATGTTCACCTTTGCGGGCGCATGGGTAAGGGCTTGGAGAGGTATTTTGGGAGAGGTTTGATCTCGGGTGTTTTAGCTGTCGCGTAATGGGCTTCGGACTCACGCCCGGTCAGGGAATGCTTAGACATATCGTCGTATGCTGACTTGAGCTCTGCAGGAGGTGCTTCAACAGCCTCAAGTTCACGCATGGACTCGTGATTGTAGAAGGTGGAGACCATGGTTGAGGTCATTGTAGTGGTCATTGACTGGGCTTCTGGAGACAACGGACGCGAATCATAAGTCGAAGAGCTTTCACTTCTCCTGATAGAAGGGATACTCTTGGTTCCACTTGATGTCCAGTGCTCATACTGGCTTTCCTCCCATGCTTCAGGAGCCAACCAACAATGACTGAACTCACGCGAGGCGTCTGTGAAGATCCGCTCCGTCGGATTCCAAGGCGGAAGTCCTTGAAGTCTACAGTTAAGGAAATATGTTACGTCGCCCTTGAAGCTTAGATTTGGGACATCCACGGAGAGGTTGGCTAGCGTTTGTAGAACGCAATAGATGATTACCCATCGCTCTCTGCGAGCTTCTCTTGGGTCAACCTCGCTTGGGTTGTCAAATTTCTCAAAGCGGACGTATGCTTGCGCTAGGTCATTCCTTGCGTGCTCGCGACTCAATTGATGCATGTTACTGGCTTCTGCATAAAGATGAGCGACTCGCGACTCCCGAGCTCTGTCTGTCTTTTTACCACGAAATACGGACTTTTTCATCGGTGGTGCTGCTGGTACCGAATTTGGTAATAGTGGATACGGGCGAGGGATATGGGATGCGTTGAGCCTACAGTCAAGATTACGAAAGACACCTAGCATGCGGTAGTCCTCGCCATCCAATCCAAAATTGAGATTGTTGACAGAGCTAAGCCAATTCCTTGCGTTGCGGACATCCTCATCATCTTCGTCGTTCCAATAGATATTTCGGTTTACGAAGTACTCATACAAAGCGCTAAAGTCGTCTTGTAATCGGCTGATGATAGCACGATCCAGCCATAGATGATTGCCCTGCTGTCCTCTACGAATTGGCCAACTCTGATATTGCTTCTCGTAGAATTGCTTCAGAAACTTGCGGAATCGATCTGAAGCTGCTCGCACCGACGAAGCCGAATCTTCCTGTGCAAAATGGGCGTCATCGAAGTAAAAGGTGGACAGGATCTCCTCAGCTTCCTGAACCCGAGCTTGAAGTTCAAGATGTGCGCGATGTAAGTGAGCAGTCGTGGAAAGGCTGATGTCGGCGCTTTCCTGGAGTTTGTTGATCCGCTCATACATGCCGACACTATGGACGAATGCCTCACGCCATCCTTCATTCCATCGAATATCTTCACTCCAAGCTAATAATCCCGCGGCGGCTCGAGGCTCGTTGCATACATTTACCAGACCGAGTCTGACCAAGTATGATTTGAGTGCGGATGTACAGTCAGTCCCTGGATCGAAATAGTCTTCTAACCGATCGTGTAAGTCTACCAATGCCTGGTAGAACGTGAAGCCTACTAGAGGCTTGCGTAGCATGAAAGCAAAGAAATTCCTAGTGGTGATGTGGTATCGCAAAATATCAATTTTGGAGCCTCCTGATGGTGCGTCCATATAGAGCTTATATTGAACTGTACCTGGTTGTTGCTCTTTCTCTTTGGTCTTGACAATACTGTCTTGCATCATTTCAATAAGGACAACATGCTTGGACTCCCGGAGTAGGGTTGACCGAAGACGAAATGATGGTTCAGACCGGCTACGGCCAAAGAATACGAGCGTGTCCCCAGTGTCATCCCAAAGCTCTGGGTCCTTTGGACAGGTCAGTAATGAACCGAGCAAAAGAGGAGACTCGATATCTATGATCATGGAACGCCCGAGGAATAACGCTGGTTTCACCTTACCTGCTTAAGCTTTCCCCATGGAGCAGATTCACCATTTCCAGCCCATAGCTTGATGCTCACGGCTTGCTCTAACCCTTTCATGGCGGCATCGACAAGCGCCGGAATTGCCCCAACAAGTACTTTTTCAAGCTTTATGCAGTGGCAAGGGGCGAGGCGCTATCAACGTAGCTGATACAAAGTGGTACATGGCAATTCCCTTAATGGTACAGACGCGTAAGTTGATTGCTGCTTCCCCTGCCCGAAATCAAAACTCAATGTACCCAGGTAATTGGAACAGCAAGGGCTGGAACGTCAGCTAAGTGAAGCTTGAACCGAGGTATTCTGACGCTCATTTCCTTTATCGATTGGGCTTCTTTCAGGCAAGTAGAAGGTACCTTACGCTGTTGTTTCCAACCAGTGGTAGACTGATAGACCAAGATTGAGCCGCATTGACTGTGTTTAGGGCGCACCGTGGGAGACGGAAGGATGTTCACTTCTGCAGGGTTATGCAGACTTCCACGTGAGACACAGGGATAATCGCCATTGAACGCGATCCTGCAGAAACACGAGGGGTGAACAGTATGCGTGGTTCAGAAGTCCCAACTCTTCAGTGGTGCGAGCGCGCACCAGAAGGAGGAAATCTGCCTATCGTGCAGAGAGTGCTTACCTATACCAGTAATTTCGGAAGATGGCTGATTGACACAATTTACGAGACAGGTTGCAAGCTCGCGTGGGATGTTTTAGCCAGTATTGCCGAAGCTTGGTGTGAAGCACTGTTTCGTCCCAGAATCCTGTCTCATCGAAGGTGCCATGTTGGCGAAGACGGTGCTACATATCGACGGTTCAAAGCAGCCTATCGTACCCCTCGGTATCATCGATCCAACCAGATGATCCACGAGCAGGACTGAGGATCGTCCGGTAATCGAAGCCTTGTCGGATTGGACGAGCATTTGGGAAGCTAGAAAGAGAAGGGAAGGTTATCAGGCATTCGGGTTGGAATACGAATACCCATCAAGGTCCGGGCCGGTAGATTTCATGGACAGACAATCCTACCTATCAAACCCTTATCTAGACGAACCTCTCCCTGTTCCACGAGTCCCGATCCCAAGATGACCTGTGCCCCTACCGTTTCCCGTTGGCTCCAAATGGCCTTCCAGTAGTTGCCTTGACTCGCGTCAATGGCGAAGCCTGAAAGGTCCATCAGCCCACCTTGCAATGATGTAGGGAGGGTTTTGGATAGTATTTGACAATTGCGTCCAGGACTGGCGGTGCGAAGCAGCTTGAAGACTTTCTTGACGGGTAGCAAAGAAAGAAATGGGGTTTCTGGTGGGCTCGCTGCACACCATGTTCATATCGTGGTGCATCCCGTTTGTGAAACGGAGGCGTAAGACAGCGATGAGGAAGAAAGCCGATAGGTGTGGGGCTGCATTAGCTGCGACGATGAGATGCACTGTGCCGCCAATTATTTGGGTCACTGATAACGAATCTCGTGCCGTCTCCCGACCCCGTTCTTGTTGCTCCATCCTTTCGGCTGCAGTACCGTGCCTTGAACCACTTTCTGCACAACGTCTACAAAGCTCCTGCCGCATGATGGCAGCTTTTCCTCACCATGCAGCAGCAAGTAGCCCAGATTGACTGACAATCTCCCGCGCCGTTGACAGGCATTCCGACGTTTGTCTGGGCAAGCAACACCAAGTCGGCCCCTTCGACCCAATCGGATTACTGTGCGCTGCCTACAATGTGTGCTCGCAGGCGTTGCCTCGCAAGTCTTGACCAATAAGCTAGGCTTTTCAATTGATTTGGGTCCCTCCACTGTCTGAGTTTATGCTCTCACGAGTTTGAGACATTCGTATTAGCCTCCTATGCTTACGCGTGATTCTTCCATTCCCAACCTCGTCTTTTGCAGCCTTGGTGCCATTTTATCTCCCCACATTATCACCAGCCCGTGGCGTTAACAAATGAACAATCTACCCTTGAGTCAATGATATATTTGCGGTGATTTTATTGCATTTGCTCGAGCATTGGATCTTAAAGACACAACCAGCGGCGGGCCATGGCGTTCAAGGTCGCGTCTCTATGGCAGGCTCCGACGGTAAATCCCATTAACAACAAAGCCCAGTCGATTCCAATCTTCAACCCGTTCAACATATATGGCAGAGTCTTTTTGCTGTCTTGGTGGTCGTTCTTCATCGCCTTCTGGTCTTGGTACGCTTTCCCGCCATTGTTGACTGTCACCATCAAGAAGGACCTTCAGCTGTCCCAGGCACAGGTTTCGACATCGAACATTCTTGCCTTGACCTCAACCTTGATAGTCCGATTAACCGCAGGCGCCGCATGTGATCGCTTTGGGCCGAGGTGGACATTTGTAGCCGTTCTTTTAGCTGGAGCCATTCCTACCGCACTGGCCGGGACGGTTCAGAGCGCATCAGGGCTTATCGCTCTGCGATTTTTTATTGGGATTTTGGGAGGGAGCTTTGTACCTTGCCAAGTCTGGACGACTAGCTTCTTTGACAAGAACATTGTGGGCACTGCCAATGCTCTTACTGCTGGATGGGGAAATGCAGGGTCAGGAATCACCTACTTTGTGATGCCAGCTATTTTCGATTCGCTCGTTCAGCGTCAGCATTTGACGGCACATACCGCGTGGCGAGTTGCCTTCATCGTTCCATTTATCCTGATAACAGGGACCGCGATGGTGATAATTTTCTTCTGTCCAGACGCACCATCTGGGAATTGGTCATCCCGTGCTTTCGACATGAAACGGCAAACGGATCAAAGAGATGTGTACGTCAACAGCGTTAAGCTTGGGTCAAACGATAGTGAAAATAGGCATCCGGGAGATTTAGATGAGGAGGATTTCGTGAATGCAGCGAGCTGGGAATTAGTGGAGAAGCCTACCTACCATGGGTCCGTCAAAGCAATCATCTCACTGCCAACCTTGTCGCTAGTCGTAGCGTACTTCTGCACCTTCGGAACGGAGCTCGCGGTCAATTCTTTCCTTGGGGCCTACTACGCCGAGAATTTCCCTTCCCTTGGTCAGACGGGCTCAGGCCGCTGGGCGGCCATGTTCGGTCTATTGAATGCCGTTTTCCGGCCAATGGGTGGTATGATTAGTGACGTCGTTTACCGTCTGACAGGCTCATTGTGGGCCAAGAAGATGTTAATGCATTCGCTGGCGATCATCATGGGCGTCTTCATGCTTATTATCGGCTTCTTGGATCCTCATGACAAGGCTGTGATGATGGGTTTGGTGACGGGCCTTGCATTTTTTGAAGAGGCCGGCAACGGCTCAGTCTTTTCGTTAGTCCCTCACGTCTATCCGACTTCAAACGGTGTGTGCGCTCCCATGGTTGTTAGCCCAAAGACAGAATACTGACGGCAGCTTATAGGTCTTGTTACTGGTGTCACTGGTGCAGCAGGTAACCTAGGAGGCATTGTCTATCTCCTCATCCTAAGGTACAATGGCAAAGCTTATGCCAAAGTCTTCTGGGTGGTTGGTGTAATTAATATCAGCTTAAGCTTACTGATAGCCTGGATCCGACCAATCCCTAAAGGACAGCTTGGAGGGCGCTGAGTATCTCAAGGGCATGCACAATTCGCTTTTTCCACTGTAGTAGGGAGTTGTATGAATAGGATCAAGCATTAATGTATATCTTGCAACGTTTTCCAAAGCGGGCCCAGTCACATCTCACGCCCATGGGGCATACTTTAAGGACGCCTGGGGGGTTTTACAAATAATACCAGGAGATAATTAGTAGGCTTTCTGATTAGCGAAATTTCGCCCAATCAAGTACCTCGAGAAGATATCGAGATACTCTAACACTCAAAATCTGCCACATATACAAGGCTCTCGAGAGGAATTTGCTTTTTGGCGAGCTTTTTCAGAGAAAATACGCTAGTCTCGGGAAATCAACCTTAAATTTTGCTAGGTTCAACCTTAAACTTTGAGGGGTTCTCCGGACTGGAGCGCATAGATCAGAGGCATGCGCACGCATCAATGAGCACGCTGTAGGGCCTGCAGGTGCTATGGCCAGTATGGCCGCTAGTTAGTCATCAAACTGCATATCTGGCCTCTGGCCGTAGCTAACAAATTAACCACCTTTATCATTCAACTGTGTTCTACCATAATATCGATTTTTTTGTTGTTTCTACTATTTGAATTTTTCATTTGATGATTTAGTCAAAAATTATTTAAATTTCTATCATTGATTCGCAATCAAGATTCGAAATTGAATGTCACGAAAGTACAAAACGTCGAATGAAATTGAAATTACGATAAAAAAGTTTGAAAATCGTCAAACGTCAAAATTCAAAATTTACAATACAATAACGATTATTCATCATCAAAAACATCATTCACAATTACTACATTAATTATTAAAATTACGATTTTATCACATCGCAAAATCATTCAACAATTCATTCTATTTATCATCGATTTGTTTATTCGAAAATATTCGCATTTTTCGTTATCAATTTTGACAATTTTATCATAATCGATTTTAATCGAAATCAATCGAATTCGCATTTTTCGAAAAATGAACATTTTCGTTGATCGATTTTTTCAACGATTGAAAAAAAACATTTTGTCATAATTTTTTTTTTAAAAATTTATCATTTTTTAATTATTTTATCGAAGTAAATTGAAAACATTTATCATAAATTTTTTTCTGAAAATAAATTGATGTCAAAGTCGAATTTTGACATAAATTTTATTTTGATTTGTACAAAATTCGAAAAAAAAAACAGACGAAAAAAATTCGTTTATGAAATTTAATTAAATTATTTGTTTTTAAATCAATAATTTCAATGTCGATAAATAACAAAACATTGAAAAACGAATTTTTCGAAATTATTTCAACATTCGCAATCATTTCGATATTTGAATCATCAATTGAATTTATTGATTCATCAAAATTTTTTGCGATAAACAGTTTCGCTATTTTTATTGAATTTTCAAAATCAAAAAATCGAATTTTCATTTTCATCGACGAATTGATTTCATTTTTTAAACAATTTCAACGAAAAATTTTTCATTTTCATCGTAAAACGATTTTTGTGAAAATATTTTTACAACATTTCACGAAGCAATTTATCATTTTCAAAAACATCAATACGTTAAAAACGTTTGTCGTAATTGATTATTTAAAAAAAATGTTTTCGAAAATCATACAAATTTCGAATTTTCACGAATATTTTTCGGAAAATTTTTTTCGATGATTACGATTTATCGAAATTCAATATTTGATTCAATCACAATTAAACACGAAAAACAAAAAAATTTTTCAATGTTACATCGTGATATTCAAGATTAAAAAAAACGCAATCAAATGAATTAATGATCAAAAAAATATTTTGATAAAAAATTGAAATGTTCTTAAGAAAATTTTCGCAAAAAAATTTTTTAAAAAAAAAAAATTGAATACGAATCGACTTTAAATGCATTATATAATTTTAAACAATTAAAAAAGTCGCTGAATGAATATGTTGAAAAAGCGAAAAAAATTCAACGAATATTTTTCAAAAAAATACAAAATCAAATGTCATACAAAATGATATCGAAATTGAACGATGACATGACGAAAAAATCGTTAAAAAAATATTGCACAAAAAGAAAATTCGACGTACGATTTTGAAATTACTGTCAAATTAGTCAAAAATATTATCGAAAATCAAAATAAAAAAAATTCGATAACGAAATTACAACGAAAAATGAATTCAAAAAATCGTATGTTTGCAATCATTTTAAATCAAAACAACAAAATCATTTCGATTTTTATTCGACAATTTGTCGATTTCAACGTTTCAACATCATTCAAAAAGCGTCAATTTGAAAAACAAAAAAATGTCGAAAATGTTTTTGTTTTTTATCGTAATGATGCATTCAATCAAGAAAAACAAAAATACAATCAAAAAAATCAAAATCAAAACAATCAAAATCGAAATAATCAACAAAAATATCAAAATCAAAAATATGAAAAACAGCAAAATAGAAATTTCAAAAAAAATTTACAACATTTTTTGTATTACGCGTTTGCAATTGCATCATTTGCAACGTCGTTTAACAATGTCAATTTTCTTATTTGTTATAATTGTGAAAAAATCGAACATTTTTTCAGACAATGTTTTCATTTTCAAACGTTTAAAAAAAATAAAAATCGTTTGTTTCGAAAAAATGAAAAAAAAAAACGTTCGACGACACAACAAATATCATTTGCGAAAAAATTTCGTACGACAAAAATTTTTATGATCGAGCACGATTGTTATTCAACAAACATTCATGATATTTCAAAATGACAAAAAATGATCGACGAATGAAATTTAAACGATGAACAAATGTATTTGAATCAAAACAATCAATGCGAATTTTGTGAAAACAAAAAAAAATGTTGATCGTTAAAAGAAATGCGATCGAATACGAAACTGATCAAAATTTCATTTTGAAAAAAATGATGAATCAAAATAAATTCAAAATTAAAATGTTTCGTCGCATTGAAAATTTCAACAATGATCGATTTCAACAAAATCAAACATCGAAATCTTTTACAAATTTTGAAAAATTTGATTTTATCGATGAAATTATGAAAAATAAATCATCGAATTCGAAAACGATACGAAATAATTCGAATGCGTTATTTGTTTCATTGATTTCGCTCATACAAAAAATTCAATAAAAACGAACAACAAAAAATAAAACACAAATACAATTCATAAAAGTTGTGAAAACAAACGAAAAAATGTTTGATTTCAATGATTGAATAAAAAATATCAACATTAACATTGAATTGAAACAATTATTAATCATGATTTCGCGAACAAAAACACAATTGACAAACGCAATAAAATTACAATCAAATTTCAATCGAAAAAAAAAAAAAAACTCTTTACGACAAAAAACAAAAAGAATGTACAATTTGCAAAACAAATAAAAAAAATCAATCATGTTCATGAAATGACAAAAAACAATGTGTTTCGATCAAATTCATTACGTCGATACACGATGAAATCAAAAAATCTTTACAAACGCATGAAACGTTTCGCAAAAAATTCAACAAACGATTTCAAAAAATCTTATCGTCGTTTCATTAATTTTGTTTCATTTCAAATTTTATTAACGAATTTTTTAGTGAAAAACTTTTACATTCAAACGATGATCAAATTTCGCAAATCATTGTTTAATATTTGAAATATCAAAAAAATGCTTGTCGATTCGAATTTTACATTGAATTTCATTTCTGAACGAGTTTTTTACGCAATGAACGAAATCACATATTCGAAAAAATTTATGACAATGATCATAACAAACGAAAACAAAATTCGTTTTTCGAAATATATCAAATTGAAAATCGTCACGACAAAAATTAATCGTGTGATACAAACTTGAATTGTGTCAGAAAAAACGATTTATTCGATAATTTTAAAAAAATCGTGATTGAAAAACGTGATCGCAATCGATTTGTACGAATTTGACGAATATTAAATTAAAAACGCGATTGCAAAAAATTACAAAAAGATAAAAATGTCTGATTTCGAAAAAAAAATCGAAAAGAAATATACGAAATTGAAATGAACGTTGCGTTAACGCAAAATGTTGATGTCGAAACGTTCATTGATTTGAAATACGAAAAAAAAAAAAATTGAAAAATTTTTTCGACAAATCGTAAAAAAAGCTGAAAAAGAAATGTGAAACGAGAAAATTAATCTGATGATGAAAATAAATTTGAAAAAAAACGCAAATCAAAAAAAAATCATGTTTTTTTCACGACATTGAAACGTAAAACGAACGAAAATAATCATTCAACAAAATCAAAAAAAATCGAAAAAAATGATGTCGACGTCAAAATGAAAAACGACGATATATGATCGAAAAATAAAAAATCAAAAAAAAAATTGACAAAAACGTTGTTAAAAATGAAAAACGATAAAATCAATTACGTAAATTATCATTAAAAAATTGAAATATCGACAAATTACATTATGACATCAAAATTTTCTGTTATAGAAAAGATTCGACGTAAATTTGTTTCGAAAAACATCTTGACGACAAAAATAAATTCGAAAAAAAAAAATGAATGACGAGACAAAAAAATGCTTTTCAAATTTTTTATCATAAATCATTTGTTTACGATGTGAATAAAAATTGAACACGACGAAAACGAAAAAGTCGTTTGTCGACAAAAATTCGAACATAAAATGAGAAATTCGATTAAAAATGCGACGAAAATCAAATTTCAAAAAACGCAAATACAAATGATCGAAAATTATCAAAAATGATCAACAAAATCATCGTTTGAAAAAAAAAATTTCGTTTTCAATTTTTTTGTCGTAAACACTCATCAAGAAATCTCGATGCAAATACATGATGAAAAAAAAATCTTTGAAAAAAAAAATGAGTTTTTCTATTAACAAAAAATCAATCGAATTTCGAAAAAAATTATTAACAAAAATTTCAAAAAAATTCAATTTATGATTGAAAACTTTTTCAAATTTGATGAAAAACTTGATCGTTACGAATCAAAAAAAACATAAAATACATTGTTTATTAGAAATTTGAAAAAACGTCTTTGTTACGAATATTAAAAACATGTTTTTTACGAATTTAATTGAACACAAAATTTCAACGTATTAACATATCATTTCGCGAATAATTAAATTTGTTTTTTACACAGCAGAAAAAGTGAAATGACAGAAAAAAAATATTTTATTATTAAAAAAAATTGAAATCATCATGAAATGCAATTTTTTTTGATTTTCAAAAACACGATTTTTTCGAAAATCAAATGAAAAATTGAAAATGATGCATGTTTTTTGTGATTTAAACGAAATCATTATCAAAGCGAATCAATCAATGCGTAAAATCGAATCAATTTTCAGAAATTTAACACAATTTTTCGTCAAATATCTATTTAAAACGAACGCGACGAATGATTTTTGAACGATTTTTGTTCATTTTTTTCATGCGTACAAGTTTGACATCAATACGATCATTGAATTTTATTGTTATTTTAAAATGAAACAGAATACAACAGAAAAATCTGAAACATATTTTCAGCTAAAGAATATTGTTACAAACAATATATCAAAATCGAATTCAGAATTTGCTTTATCGAATGTGAATTTTGAACATTCAATATTCAATCACTTTATTGATGACGACGTAAAAAAATTCGACATTTTACAAACATTGATTAATTTCTTACATATTCATTATTTTTCAAGATTAATATGAACAAAATTTACTTTAAATTTCAAAAAATGCGAATTTTTCACGTTCAAAATACAATTATTAGAACATAAACGAAATTTTAAAAACATTAAACTCAATGAAAACAAAATAAAAATGTTTAGAAAATATTTTTCGTCTATTTGTAAAAAAAAATTGAAACGTTTTCTGTACATGTTATTTTTTTTTAAAGAATACATTTTTAAACGCGTCGATCGATTTTTTTTTCTTCGTACGATCATAATGAAAAAAACAATCATCATTTTGAAAAATGACAAAAAACAAAATGTTAAGCAAAAAAAAAAATTCTGTGAATTTTCAATCATGAACGAATGTTTCAAAAAATTAAAAAAACAATTATGAAAATCATATGTTCAAACGAAAATGATACACGTCAATGACATTTTGCTATCGACGTTTTTAAAATTGAAACAAACGAAATTTTATTTCAATTTGATAATTATTCGTTTGAAATCGTTCATCGTAAAAAATTTCTGAACGACATGCAAATAATGATGTTTTTAAATTATCAATACAATTTTTCACAAATCAAATATCAAATTACTGAAAAAAAAACATTAGCAATCGTGAAATGTCTGACAGAAATCAAATAATTAATACAAAATTTTCAATATTCGATCAAATTGTACACGAATCATTCAACATTAACGAAATGTCTGAAAAACAAAAATACAACAAATAAAATAATTCGTTGACAATTAACGTTATCGAAATTTAATTTGAATATCATTCATGTTTCAAAAAAAAAATTAATCATAACAAACGATTTGTCGAAAATCATAAATTATTCATTTTCATCGCTTTTTAATTTCGAATTTACGATGATGATTTTTTCTGTCACAGACGATTCAACAACGACAAATGACGAACAATTTTTGTTGAATAATTTTTTTTTTCTTTTAGCGAATCATTTGTCGAAAATAACAGAAAATTCAATTACGACGAATGATGATACATTTTCTATCACGAAAAAAAATTGAAAAATAATTTAACAAAAATAATTAAACGATTTCTGATATGCGAACATAGTGAAATACAAAATTCGAAATGTCATTAAATCGAATAGTTTTTTGCTTGAAACAATTCATAAAATGTTAAAGAAAAAAATTAAAAATTTCTTTTAATTGAGTCAAAAATTTTAAAAAATTGACGTACATCGAAAAATTCGAACGTTATAATCGTTGTTTTCATATCGAAAAAATGATTCAAATTTTTGTTTTATTGTACAACGTATGTGAACATTTTTCGAAAAAAATTACACAAATCAAAGCAATCGAAAAATATTATTGATCGATTAAATTTAAAAATATTTTTGAATTTTGTCGTTCATATTCGAATTGTCAAATGTTGAATTTTTTAAAATCGATTGAGAAATTTCTATTTATTGTTTTCATTCAATCATTCGATTTTGTCGAAACAAATTATTTGAAATCGATCAATTTTATCGTCAAAAATGAAACGAAATTTATACAAATTGACGTCGATTACATGTGTCGATTTCTGTTCGCGAACGCAATGTCAAACGCAATTTCTGAAAATTTTGTCATGTTTTTCGAAAAAAGATGATGAACGTATTCGAATGTTCAAAAATTGTATATCACGATAATGAAACGCATTTTAAAAAATTATTTTCAAAATATTTATCACATCGTAAAATACGACAAATTTTTGTTTCGATTTCGCATTTTCAATTTGTAAAACTTTTCGAACGATACAATCGTTTCATTTTGAATTGTTTTCGCGCAATTTTACAACATTATTCAAAAATGATTTTCGAATGAAATTTGTTATTATTTAACGTTGTGAATGCAATCAATATTAAATTAATTCGCATATACGAATTTTTTTCAACGAAAATATTGTTCGATTATCAATTTAAATATTTTATCGAGAATGCATTTTACGAAAATTCATTGCGAATGAAAATGATAAAAAATGTTATTTTAAAGAAAATCTTTTTTTCAAATATTGAAAAAAAATTAATTATTGAAAAGTTTGCGTTTAAACAACGATTATTTAAACTGAATGAATTACGCAATACAGTCGTGAAAAAACGATTTAATCAAAAAAAATGCTGATTAAAAAAAAAACAAAAAAACGTCAAAAAATTCAATTACAACGAAATGCTTGATAAAGTTCAAACGTTTGACGCAAAAAAAACAACATTCGCACAAATTGAAAACAAAATGAAAAAATTCGTATATTGTTCACAAATTGACGCAACATGAAAAGAGTTTTTGACTGAAAAAAATGTATATCGAAAAAGTCAAAAAACGATATTCGATAAACGATGTTAAATTATAAATTGAAAAAAAAATCACGAAAATTCAAATCAAGATTGAAAATCGATAACAGAAATAAACAATCAAATTCGACAAAACGTAAAACAATAACATCGAAACAAAATCAAAATTAAAAAAACAAAATTGCAAACGAGCGATCAAAATTTCGATGAGAAAAAAAAAACGAAAAAAATCGATAAAAAGTGATGAAATGTATCATTTAATATCTCAATCGATAATTATGAAAACGAAACAAAATGAAATTGATGACGCGATAAAAAAAAAATCGTGAATTTTTAACAATTAATCAATCAATAATCGAAAGTCAAACGAGATTGAAATCGCATAATGCTTTAAAAAAATATTGAAAAACGTTGACGCAACAATAATTTACATTATTCATTTTACAATCATTGAAAATGTGTTCGAAAATAATCGACGATAACATTTTAACGAACGAACGTTTTTGCTAGAAGTAGTCAGCTACTAAGAATCGATATCAATGAATGTAAGTGAATTGAATTGCTAGCTAGAGTAGAAATTTCCTTAAGTACAGCTAATCAATCTAGCGCGAGTTAGCAATCATCAAGCAATTATCTGTGCTCGTATCAGTTTTTTTCAGCATTCATTTAATTCGAAACTTAGAAATTTTCAAAATATCATCACACAAATCATCATAAAAATCGAAACTTAACGAAATTTTTCAATTCGAAAATATCTGTCGTAAAATAACATTTGAAAAATTTCAATTAACATTACTTTCAAACAAAATGTGAATCACAAAATTCAAAAAATTGTGTTCAAATTATGAATTTCAATGAATAAATCAAATAATGAAATTTCACAATTGCGCGAAACGAATTATCATTTATGACAAACGATCATCATCGACATTATTGAAAAATTTCACAAAAATTATTATTTTCGAATATTTACGATGCATTGTTTTTCGACTTTTGATTCGACAAAAAAAATCTCGAATAAAATTCGAAAAAAATAAAATAGTGAATTTTTTCATTTCGCTCAAAACACGATGACGTTAAATTTTCATTTTGAAAAATGTAAAATTCGAAATATCAAAATAAACAATCGATTACAAACTGTTCAAATCTAAAAACGTCGATGACAAATGTAATCATTTATGACAAAATGACATATTTGAACGAAACGAAATGCACGCAAAACGATAACAATTTTGCGAATTTTTTTCGCGACGACGTGATGATTTTCGCCGTATTCATTTTCGCAATATTTTCATTATTTTTGCGCAATTCAAATTTTCGACGATACGTTTTTCGATTCAAAACATTTCGAATTAAATTTTATTTTATAGAATCGTCTGTTTCATTCAATTCAAATTTTAATTTCAAAAACATTTCAATTTCACAAAATTACAAAATTTTGCGATCGACAAAAGTATCATGAACGAATTATCAAATTTTTCATTTTCGAAATCATTTTTTCATTCAATTCAATTTTATTACTCGATTGAAAAACACATTACGGCGAAAAATTCGCACATTTTTTTTCTATTCACTTTATCACAATTCATATTTTCAATCAATGTGCAAAAAGCATTTATGCAAACAATGAATACAAAAAAACAAAAAAAAATTGCAAAACAAAAAAATAAAAATAAGAAAAAACAGAAAAAGCAAAAAAAGACAACAAAACAACAAACAATGAACACGAAAAAAACTGCAAAAAACACGAAAAAAATCGCAAAAAACACGAAAAAAATTGCAAAAAACACGAAAAAATTTTCTCGATACACAAAAAATTTTTTTCAGAAATTTCAAAAGCAAACGATAAATGTTAAAAAAAATCGACAACAAAAATTGTTGAATCGAACAAAACAAAAAAAAAAAAAACGAAAAACGACAACAAAACAAAAACAAAAATATGAACACGTCACGAAAAACGTTTTCATGAAAAATAAATTTAACGAAAAAAAATTATTGAAATTAAACAACGATACGTCACTTACGATTAAAAAACGATAAATCATAATTTCATACGTTTGAAATTTTAAAAATGTTTTGTTCGAAAAATATTATCATTTGATGTTTAAAAAAAACAACGACGAATTTATATGATCGAATAAACGTTTAAAAAGTTTTGAGCAATCGAATTCGACGTTTTTCAAAAATAGAATTCGCAAATCAAATTTGTTTCGAACAAAAATTGAAATAAAAAAAAAACGTATGAAACAATTGAAACAAAACAAGAATTTTTTTACGAGAAAGTTTCGAAAAATCGCAAAAACATTCGAAAACAAAAAAATCAACGAAAAAACGCGTGTCAATTTGATTTATCAATTCATTGTTTGTAAAATCGACAAATTCATGTTCAAAATGAAAAAAATTCGACTAACGATTGAAAACAAAATTATGAAATTGATTCGAAAACAAATCGCTAACGAAATTGTCAATAAAAAACAATTCGCATTATGATTGAAATCGACAAAAATTTTTCGTACACGAATTGAAAAGTTGAAACGACAAAATCGTTCGTTGAAAACGAACAATAACATTTTCAAAGCGTATCTAAATGATTTAAAAGTGAACACAAAAAAATTGTCGAAAATAATTAAAAAAAAAAATGACAACGAAGACGAAAAAAAGCAAGAAAATTATTATACGAACAGAAAATCACGATTTTTTATTTTCAAAGACGAAAATTCAAGATTTCGACACAGCGTTGAAAAATTAACTCTACATCGCACTATGACGAAAGTCATATCTTGATAATTTATTTTAGATTTTTCGTTTATTTTGATTTATTTTTCAAAAAGAAACACATTACGATCGAAAGTCATTATTTTCGCAATCGCATTGAAGTTGTTTTTACGATCGAAATCATATCTTGATGATTTATTTCAAATTTTTTTTATTTTGTTTTTCGTTTATTTTGATTTATCTTTCAAAAGAAACGCATTACGATCGAGATCATTAATGATTTATTTTTGACTTTTTTTATTTTTTCGTTTTATTTTGATCAGAAATGCATTACGTTCATTTCGATCAGAAAACGCATTATAGTCGAAGCAATCACTTGATGATTTATTTCAGATTTTTCTTATTTTGATTTTTGTTTATTTTGAAAAAAACGCATTACGATCGAAATCATTGATGAACGCAAATCGTTCGAAATTTATTCGATTCTTTCATTACAATGACGACAAATAGAAATGCTATGACAGATGACTTTGAGATCAAAAAATCTGATTAAGAAGTCAAAAAATCTAAGAGAAAATAATGTAGAGTTTGCAAATGTTATGATCAATATGATCGCTAATTAGTCATCAAATTGCATATCTGATTTCTGATCGTAATTAGCAAATTAATCATCTTTATCACTCAATTGTGTTTTATCATAATATCGATTTTCTTGTTGTTTTTATTATCTGGATTCTTCAACGTTCACGTTGACACACAATACTTTGAGTGTCATTTTCGCGTGAGAATCGATCGAATCGCACGATTTTGCAATCGAATCTTGATTAGCGTGAATGTATGTTTTGTACTGTTGTTTTCGTTGATTCGCTTAAAGTTTAAAGTCGTTGTAAATTTTTATATTAACAAATGATATCGTGACATCGAAGCTTTTCGTATTGAATTGATACTGATATTGATTGTATAGTGAGATATTTCGTGTTGAAACACTTTGTTCTAAAAAAGCTATTGCACAGGAAATGCTACAGAAATGCTTGACGTTTCTGGAAGGATCTCGATACAATTATCACCTAGCCAAGCGTATCAGGACAATTTTGAAAACCCCTCAGCCGCCCTTAAAGTATAATTCGCCATCCAATGATTTAGCAGCCCTGACATGGTTCAAGAAAATGCTTAGATTTGTTCACGGAGAGACGGACCCGCGGAAACACTAGAACGTTCCAATGAATGCTTGGCATATCGGCCCGACTTCTTTCCGATCAATGACCTCACAGCGGGGTAATTAGTCTAAACAGTCGTTGGCGATGCGCTTCAAATCTCGCTTCTGCAGAAATCTATCTCTCCCTACAGTCAATGATTTCAATAATATCTGTAACACTGATTAGTCTCATTCTTGACTAGAATTCATATGAAAGTTTTTTGACATGCTTATACTCATATCTCACAGCGTGATCTTGACGTTTTGCATTGTTTTTCAACCTATATATTTTTTTGGAGCGCCAACAATATCTTACCCTGCTGTGACCTCCGCAGTCCTTAAGCTCAGCGCTGGCCAGAAGGCATGCCAAAGAGGATGCGACCTTCATCGCTGAGCATACAGATTTCTGCGAAGATATCACTTACCCTCACTGTCTCGAGCAACAATGCTCTCGGCCAAGCTAATGTGTTGTTGCAGTTACATAGATGAAAATGCAGTTATTGATATTTTTAGATTAGTACGTATAGATAGCAAGAACGACTAAGGTAGATCAGCCACGGCTCCCAAAACGGCCAAGAAGATTCAGTTTTGAAGGTGCTTCTTCTCCGTCTTCCTCGCCCTCATCCTCCTCCCTCGCCTCACCATCGCTGCCCCCTCTCTCGTCATCACTCTCGTCATCCTCCTATCCGTCGTAATCCTCTCCGTCCTCCTCGGCTCCTTGCTGCATTTCCATGCCCCATTCATCCTCTTCATCTCCCTCCTCACCGCCATCATCCTCACCACGCATAGCCCTCATCCAACCCCTCCAATCCACCTCCTTCCCCTCATCCTCATCCACCCCTAACCCAACAACTCCATCCCCCTCCTCCCATCCTTCCCAAGCCCCCATCCCCAAAACATGCCTCATAGTCGGCCGTCCATGCGGACAATTCCACGGTTTATCAATCTCCCCCATCTGCCTCACCAGTCTTTGCATCTGCCTCAAGCTCAAGCTCTTACCAATCATGACGCTGGACCTACACGCGCGCATAGCGAACATTTTCCTAACCCGAGTTGGTCTCGGGACCGTGGATTGCGAAGGCGTAAACTCGGCTAGGAGCACAATCAGTTCTTCGAGGTCTGTGGTGTCGAATGTGACCTCGCGGCTCATGGGTAAAGAGACGAGGTTGCAGCGTTGGCCGACGGGGGAGTCGCCTGAGGTGTCTATGTCGACGAGGAAGCCGTTGCGGATGAGGGCGGTGTTGTTCTCCAGGATGATTTCTTCTTCTATGGCTGTGAGGTCGAGCAGGTGGGGGTGGACGAGGCGTTGGTTCTGGACAGTAGTCATGGCTTGTAGACGTTCGAAGTTGTATTTCTCGTCTGAGGCATGCTGGTCGATGATGAACAGCTCATCCGAGGTGGATTCGGAATGGGAAGGACGAAAGGCGAGGATAAAGCCGAGGTTGAATTGGCCAATGATGTGCATACGAGAAAAATCCTCCTTTGAGACCTTGAGTGACAGCCGTTCCTCGGGAGATTCTGCTTCTGGCTCTGGTAGTGAGTTGGGAATGGCGTCTTTCTGCGAGAAATCTTGTAGAGTTTTGCTTAGTATGTCCAACTGCTGGTCGATCCGCTCAATAGACTGGTCCATAAATTGGATTAGTTGAGTTGTTGATTCCTTTTGTTTTCCACCTTTTAGTAACTTATTCGCGCGTCTGATATTATCTTGAGAAGGTACGCAAGCCGCTTCCTCAGCCTGCTGGATCAATGCAGCGACTTTCGCGTCCTCCCTAGCTTTTTTCTCCGCATCATTCACATACTCCTCATCAGATTGGTCCGCGGTGGATAAAGCTTCTTGCTCCTCATCATCGCCGTCTTCTTCCTCGCTTTCCTTTCCGAGTCTTCCAGATTGCTGTCGACTCTTTTGCTCACGGTATGACCTTTCTGATACGCTTGAAGGTGAATCGGACTTTTGGGCACTCCTTTCTCCAACTTGTTCGGGCTCTATCGTTGGCGAAAGGCTAGGGCGTGAGTCACTCATGGCCTCAAGCTGCGCACCCGGAGCAGCAAAGCTACGTAGACTGCTACTAAAACGCGGAGAAGCTACTGACGTAGAAGCACCCAGGGTACGAGGGCTCGGAATGACCTTCTGCCTTTTGGAAACAGTCGGGCCGAGCACGGAAGTAGTGGTTTTGTCGCCAATGGTAATTGTTGCTGTCTGGGTTGGTGTTCGCTGCGGCCGCATCCGGTCAAAGGCATTTTGCACAACTCCTGGGGAAGGTTTGTTAGGGGTGCCAGTAATCGAAGGAATAGAGTCTTCTATCTCTTCACCCTCAAGGCTCGGTGAGTTCGTGATTCGGCCGTGAGTAATACCTTGCTGCTCGGTCAGACGCTTGTTGAAGTCAAGCACGGGGATTGAACGATCATCTCCCAAAGTACTGGATGCGACAATATTTTGGGGATCCTCGTACTCATCTGGCATATGGACACTGTTGCTATCTTTGCCCAATCTTCTTACCAGTTTCTGCTTATCCTTCGACAATGATTCGCTGCCATTACGTACTCCAACTGTTGGTATTGGATTTTTGGTCCTTTCACGAGAGTCGCGTCCTGCGAAATCTTCAATAAGGTTTCTTGGTACTCTTTGAGCGAAGGGGTGGGCTTCCCCAACGAGCGACGTTCTATTGCCGGGCTCACCTTCATCTTCATCTTCGGCTGTTCCTGGCTCGTCGTTGGTTCCCGCAGAGGACGCTGCTACCGATGTATTACGTTGAATGCTTAACTGCTTAAATAATGGAAGTTTCTGAATGGGTTGTTGGATTTGTGGCACGGTTTGGTCTTGTGTTTCAAAAAGATCGGTCAAAGAAGCCTGAGATGGTCAATGTAAAATTCAAAGCCTGCTCAGCACTCGTCCTCACCCTAAGATTCTCAAGTAATGTTCCTTGATCGTGAAGAAGAATTGTCCTCTTGTCTGAAGATACGTTTACATCGTAGGCATCTGGATACATCAGCACACGGATCGTCACGGACAGCTGATCGTCATACTAGTATCGAGAAGTATGTTCGCGAATATGAAAGGCGATTGAGAGACATTGAAAGATTTGTAGACCTCGTTGAATATTTTGGCGACTTGCGGTAAACCGCAAGGTCGACCATTGACAAAGAACATCTGGCGGTCCGGAGTCTGCCTCCCGTCTCCAAACACTGGCCTCGAGACATGTCCGACAACGTGCACTTGTTGATCCCTTTGCCGTTAGCTTCTGCAAGGCAGCTCTTAGATACTGTTAGAGGATGGAACTTGCTCACTCCAGACGTGTCTCCATGCTGGGCTCTTGCAGTGATGGCTTGCCAGAGTCTCGCATTTCAAAGCGGAGAGCCATGCCGATGAGAGCTGGCAACACCTTGGCACCAAACACATTCGCTATGTTTTCTCGGGTTGTGGGATTTGACTTGGTCGCAAAGACGATGGATTTTTTCCCTTTCGCCATGACATTGCTTACGGAGAGCTTAACTTCAGTACTAATACAAGCATATGCTTGCAGTATGCCGAGAACCTTGCCATACTCTCTTTTGATATTTTTCTCGAGTTCCCTCCTCCGAACAGGCAGATTCTGGAAAAGATTCTCAACAGCAACAGTCGTGCCCTTTTGACTAGCGACGACTTGCGTGTTCCTCAGCTTTCCAGATATCTCAAAGTCTAGCCTAGTACCTTTTGGCGCATCCTCAACTTTAGCCGTGATGATATAGAAATTTGAAAGAGCGCAGAGAGAGGACAGTGCTTCTCCACGAAAGCCGAAGGTTTGCAAGGTCGTAAGATCATCATAATTCGTGAGCTTCGAGGTGTAGTGTTTCAGCGCTGTTTGTTCGAATAAGCACATTGCCAGCCTTTCCTCGAAAGAGACTTGCCGACGGTCTCATAGTTCTCGCTTGAGATGCCGATGCCATTGTCTTGAACCTCTATGGCGTCCAAACCATTGTTTTTAAAGCGGACATCTGCCCGAAAGTGAGCATTGAATGCTTACTCGGACCTCATCAGGCTTACCGATAGCTGTAGCACCAGCATCCAAGCTGTTCTCCACGAGCTCCTTGACCACGGAACACAGATCAACAATGACTTGTCCTGACTGAATCTGATGAACCTGTGACAGAAGATTTCGTTACCTCTCACTGATTTCAATATATACGTTTTAGGAAATCGCCTACAGTGCGGCCCTCGAGAGGCTTGATGGTGGTCATGAAATAGTTGTGCGAGAAGAAAGTCCTTCAATATCTCCAAAAGGAATATCGTCTATTCCGAATGAGACGGGACACAATCAAAATGAAGGGAATCGATCATCTGAGAGCATTCATAGGACCCTTTCTCCTCCGAAGGTCCGTGTTTCATCAACACGCATCAACAAGGAACCACCGGATCAGACTTGACAAAGTGGAAGGCGCCAATGATAACTCTGGATTGGGACAGGATGGACCCCACGATCGGTAGATCATCACGAAATTGATTTGTATAAAAGATTAATAGAATTATGCAGGCGTTCCTTGTGTAACGGGAAATTGGCAGTGACCGTGTTTAATTTCAGCCCTTCAGTATCGCGACCCTTGCCTGCCCCTTATCGCCAATCCACCTTTTCCCAAATCCTCACACTCAATAATAATATCTCGTCGCATCTTGTCACTCCTTTGAATCTCCTTTCTTATCACTGTATACTACATCTGTAATCTTTATTACTTCACCATAGACTATCAACGTCCCAGAACTATAATCAACACGCGAGCCAGCACGCGCCATCGTGAACTCGACGAGCTGACACCGCTCGAATATTCCTACATGCAATCACCCACATTCTGCAAATTCTCGTCCCAGCAGTGTCACCTTTCTTTGCTTCAAGCATTACAGTAATCATTCCACGAGGCCTCGGACAGCGCTGGTGACAGCACCCGCCTTTCGTCCCTCCCTTCACTCGACCCTTCAGTCCCCTTCACCGACCGCAATCACGGCTTCGGCTTCAGCTCCCTTGATCTATCGGGCATCGCCCATTGATCCGACCCTCCGATCGCCCTCAACACCTCATACGCTCCGCCTGCCGGCATTTACCATGGCCCCCTCAGCTACCGAAAGTCGTCTGCCTTCACCATCGGCCGATCCGAGTCCGGACGTTGCGAAGCCTCCCGCCAACGCTCCATATCAGCAGCAAGATGACAACGCGAACATTGCGCAGCCTGCGCTCTCAACACTGGCTTCAGTCGCGTCAGCTCCTGCGTCACAACTCAGGTAGGTCAGTCCTTTTGCGCTGGCAATTGCTCCCGGTGGGCTCTGGGATGGATGGATGAATTGGGCTGACGTGTGTTGGCGATGGAATAGAGCATACGCCAACATGGGCCAAAACATGACATATGCGACGGCGTCACCAGCGGCAACAAGTGGTGGACAAGGCAGCCTTCCCGTAAGTTGCACCTGCCGCGCTTCAGGTCTTGGCAAAACCCTTTTCTCTTATCGCCGCACATCTCAACCCTTATCGCTCTCCCCAACAAAACCTCAGTCACAATGGCATCCTTTGCTAATCATGAAAATGGCAATCTCCAGCCGGTATGTCAGAACTGCGGAACCTCGACGACACCTCTTTGGCGCAGGGACGAGCTTGGCTCGGTTCTCTGCAATGCCTGCGGCCTCTTCCTCAAGCTCCATGGTACCGCACGGCCGATAAGCCTCAAGACCGATGTGATCAAGAGTCGCAACCGAGTCAAGACATCTGCTCAAGGCCAAAAGAGAAAGGTGAGTCCTTGCAAGTCGTGCAAGATCATGGGACTGAAGCTGATGATGTACTGCGAAGTCGATTCTGGACGCCAATGGCCAGCCTATCCACCACTCGGAAGAACCACTCCCAACCCCCAGTCATCCTAACAACCTCAACGGTCGCGCACCGCCCAAGCCGACATCTGGCGACTCCAACAACTCCAACTCTCCTGTCTCGCGCACCGACACTCCTTCAATACAGCATCCCTCCAATATCGCACCCCAGCACATGTTCGATGGCGTCACGCTTTCACATGACTTCCAATCGCCCTCTCTACCCTCTCTCAGTTTGCGACAACCCTCACCGGGCGGCTCCACCTCATCCCAAAACGACCGGCACCTCGAGCCTCCACAAACCTACGACGGCCTCATCCAAGCCAACAACAGTCTCAAAACCCGGGTCAACGAGCTCGAGGTGATCAACGATCTCTTCCGGGGCGAGGTGTCCCAGCTCAACATGACCCGGCAGCTGCTGGAGCAGTCGCAGCAAAGAGAGAACGACCTGAAGCGCCAGGTGGAGGAATTAGAGCAGGAGATCCACGAGCTGCGCGAAGGCTCGGAGCCGCGGGCGAAGAGGCCGCGCGTCGAGGAAACGTCAGAGTACCCGGATCCTCCGCAACCATTCATGAGTTAGATGCCCTTTTTCGAACGGGCCACAGGCGATAGATAAATTTATCTTGAACATCTCTCACACTTATATCTCACGACATCGGGTCTCACGGCTTTCCTCGGACATTCGTACTACAGCGATCCAAGAGTCATTATCTTGGATGGACCATTGCTGCGGTTTCTGGGTGGTTTCGCGTCCAGCTGTCGGCTACGAATTTCCTTTCATGTCGAGTCTGAGGACTATGTACAACACCAAAAAGTAATGTAACGTTTAATATTTGGGGGCTCTTTATCACCGGATACCCTGTGTACTACTATAATGATGGGGAGGCGGTCATTCTTTGATTCTACCCATGACGGGGCTTGCAGCGGTATTTGCAGGGCATAGATAGCTTTTCAACGCATCTTTACAGTTGAGTATGACATCGTGCCCGAGATGCTTTTGATCGAGCAGACTGTGCCAAGATGCTAGAAATGTTTGTCGTCCCATGCCTAACCGTAACATAACCCCAACGCTCAAACAATCCTCCTATGCTCAAATAATCCATTTCCAGACCTACCTGGTCCGCTGCCCGCGCACCCCCTAAAAGTAATTCAGTGCCCAAACCTCCCCGGCATCATCACTGGCGCAACCAGACTCCATGCATAAATCGCATAACAAACCCACGCGCTCACGATCTTCACCCAACTAGCCCAATACGTCCTCCCCACCGGTGCGAAATCCACCGTGGAATCATAATCGATGTTCTGCGTCAGCAGCGTCGCGACCCAGCACGTAGCCAGCAGGAAAATGACATGGAACAAAGTGTAATTATACTGCGTGCCCGCTCTCTCGTCGTCCTTGCCGCCCCGCGCATCCTCGCCGTCGTCGCTGTCGGAATCTTCATCCAGCGCATTAGCGGGCAGAGAACCGGCTTCCACGGCCGCGCGCAGGGCCTCGGCGCGCATCTCGCGGCGAGAGGAGGGCTGGGTGTCTACGAGGCCGTGCTCTGTTTCTTCGTCGCCGAGCTTAGAATAGGCGTGGCTGTTCGAGGAGTTGAGTGCGATGCCCTGCGTTGCGGCGCGGGTGGTCGTATACGCGATCGTCAGCATAGTGACGATGGCGCCGATGACGATACTCGCTTGGCGGGTGCCGCGGGCGCGGATCAGTGGGTTGCAGTGTTTGTCGTCTGGCTCCATGCTGACGGCGGACATGGTGAGGTAGGTGCAGTAGATGGCGACCATGGCGGACTGCGCGAGCCCGGCTTGCGGGTTGTATTCCTGCACGGTGGGGTGCACGGAGATAGCGCTGATGATGAGCAGCACGAGCAGGTCGATGGTAATGGCTGCTTGGTTCATGCTGCAGCTCGACCGCGCGAAGAAGATGTACATTATTATTATCATCGCGAAGGAGCAGGTGTACATGCCCAGGGTGGAGCCGATGAGCAACGCGCGCCAGCCCCGCGAGTCGGTGTTTTCGATCTTGTCGAGGCAGTATTCGGCCCAGGTGTGGGCGAGATCGACTAGGAGTATTAAACCCAGAAGAACGAAGGCCATGGCGCCGAAGAAGGCAAAGTATTGGCCCCAGATTTGGAAGAACGTTTCGGGGATGAAGAACGTGAGGACTACGAACAGGAGCCAGATGATGACCTTGGGTCCCCAGTAGCCGTTTTGCAGCGCAGCGCGACCGTCTTTGGAGGATTTGACGCCGAGGAGGAGGAAAGCCAGGCAGAAGTGGAAGAGACCGAGGGCAAAGTTGACGCGTTGCACGGCGACGAAGCCGTAGCATTGTTTACCTTGGCAGGTTATTGTCATATAGTCGAGTGTTAGGTGCTCGAGTTTCTTCATGGCCCAGGGGGTGAGCATCAGCCATGAGATGATGGAGTTGAGGAGGAGGATGATGGCATAGGCGATGCGAGTGGCCATGCTGGGAACCTGTGAGCGTTCTTTCTATCATCAACCCTGGGAGCTCTCTCGCTCACCTAGATCTGAAGACTCCGCAAGCAGAGCATAGCGATGAAAGGGCTGTTGCTCCGCAGCAAGAGGCGCCAAAGGTAACAAGCTATAGGCTCTCGATTAGTTCGTGGGTATACTGAACAGGAGAGGAAAACGTACAGTGCCTATGCTAGGCAAAGCCATCAAAGGCAGAGATAGTAATGCACCCATGGTGAAGATCGATACACCTTGATGGGGTAGACAGCGGCGTGCGATGTGCCCGTCAACGATGAAAGAACCGTAAAGTCGTCGCAAGCCACAATGCCAAGCCTGCAGAGTGACTTCATTACTTAGGTTTAGGGTTTACTATCATCACATCGTTCTTGAAGAAACTTGGGCTTGGGGAAGAATATTTACACCAACTTCCTCCCCTGAACTGATCAACAGGCTTCGGGGCCTGTCGCGATACACTAGGGCGCATCGTGGGCCTACAACCTTCAGACCATTCCAGAAACCAATGCTAGCGCCATAGAGCCAACCATTCATAAAGAGAAGCATCCAGCAGCATGAGTTAGCTCCGTAGCTGCAAGACTTCCACATGCTGCTTTCCTGAGCATTAGAGCCTATATCAGGCGAGACACCACCATCGACTTGAAATGTCAGGGAAACATACAGCAGCACGGATAGTGTCCGTCATCGCGGCCGCTGCTGTCTCCATCGCTTGTGGCACAAATGTTAGTTTTGCTTGGGGCTCAGTAATGGGGATATTGGCTTATGATAAATCTAGTATGCATACAGCGCTTGGGCACCCGGCTTTGCTGCCAGAATGGAGCTTTCCTCTACACAAACAAATCTCGTGGTACGCTCAATCAACGCTGTAAGATGCAGGAACCCAAGCTAAACCATACAAGGGGACGTTTGGCAATTTAGGTATATCTGTCAGTAAACAACGTTATGAGAAGACAGACCAACATGGGTGTTAGGCATGTATACTGCTGGTATACCCATTGGCTTCCTCGTAGACGCCAAAGGACCAAGGCCTGGAACGCTGTTTGGCGGTTTGGCCATGGGCGGAGGGTATCTAGCGTTACAGCAAGGCATATACATCTCATCCATGATGAGAAACTATACTGATGGATTTGATAGCATTTGAGCGTGGTGCCGGCTCCGTCAGCATCCCTTGGCTATGTTTATTCGCCTACTTGACTGGCGTTGGTGGTTGCGCTGCCTTCGCAGGAGCGGTCAAGACTGGTAATTATCTTCTGTAAGCGGCAAGTCTCTGCTAATTTTGTACAGCGGCCGTAAATTGGCCAAACCATCGCGGGAGTGCGACTTCCTTTCCATTATCTGGCTTCGGTTTAGGTGCCTTTTTCTTTACCAGCATCTCTGTTGTTGCCTTTCCTGACAACACATCTCAACTGCTTATATTTCTCTCTGCCGGGACATTCGGATTGTGCATAGCATCGCTCTACTTCCTCCGCTTCATTGTAACCAATGCTGCTGAGTACTCTGCCGTGCCTACGAGCGAAAGGAGAGAGTCAAATCCTCTCAAGCGTAACATGTCCGCAGAAAGACAGCATCGCGCTGGACGCCCGCCTGAAGAATCAGGTACGCCGCCAACTTCTTTTCAAGGCACGACGGATCTCAAGGACCCCGATGAGACTTCCTCGTTAATCTCCAGAGAATCTGGTTCGATACCCGGCGATCTACCAGATCAAGTGAATACAACAAAGAGTGCTAATCATCCTCAATCACCCCACCCAGATGTGCGGGGTTTTGTCCTACTTCGCAAGATCGAATATTATCAACTTTTCTTTATGTTGGGGTTGTTCACAGGTCTCGGCCTAATGACGATTAAGTAAGTTCACCAGTCGACTCACACTAATCTCGTTACAAATGCTGACTTCATGCAAGCAATATTGGAAGCAGTGTAATACTCTACAAACATTTGCTATACTTCATGATCGCTGATACCAACTTAGACAGGAGCACTCTGGAGGCATTATGACGATAGTGTCACCTCAGTCTTCATTTCAGAGCACCAACTGACGCAAGTATCGATTCTGTCGTTCATGAGTTTTTCTGGTCGCCTGCTTAGCGGTATGTAATCCTAAATCTTGAAGAAAATTGGCATTGATTGTGCTTTAGGTATCGGCTCCGATCTCATTGTCAAGAGACTTCACGCCAGTCGATGGTGGTGCGTCTTTATCTCGGCACTGATGTTCTGTGTCGCCGAGATCAGTGGCGCACGTATAGAGAATCCTCATCTCCTCCCATTTTTGTCCGGACTGACAGGCTGTGGGCCCCCCATGTCCTTCTCTGGTATTCTCACTGATCGTGCTAACATCGCCACAGTGGCGTACGGTTTTCTTTACGGATGCTACCCGTCTCTAGTCGCAGACACGTTTGGTATCCGCGGTTTGAGTCAGAACTGGGGATCAATGACTCTGTCTGCTATCATCTTTGGTAACATCTTCAATATTGCTTACGGTAAGGCTCTGTTTACTCTCTCCTTCGTAAGCGCCCTTCTGATTGGCTAGGGCGCATCTACGATTCCCATGTCTCCATCATGCCTGACGGCCGGAAAGACTGTCCAGAAGGGCGCTTCTGTTACAGCGCCGCCTACTGGATAACCTCTGCGTCCGGCTTTGTGGGCTTAGCAGTAATTCTATGGAGTATCAGGCATGACTACGTTAAAAGGGCTAAAGTCAAGAAGGCATTTCGAGTTCATGACAGGGAGGCATGAACTCATTGATTTTCACAGTCCGTCTATTCGATTTTAACATATCGAGCGTTTTAGCGAGCATATACAATGGTTTTTGAGGTAGATATTTGGAGTCTTCAGGCAGCATGACTGGGGACCCTACACGTAATCTGTTACTGAGTACCTTAAGTGCTCAGCTCCTTGCCATAATGAGTGGAAGATACGGGTTGTCTAAACCTGGAACAAAAATTCCGACCTAGTTTGATACCTGATATATAGAAAGTAACGAAGGCGTTGAATCATCATGAATACAATCACATCGATCATTTATTACCAGATCTGAAGGTCTGGATGCACTCTGTCCTTGTCTTTCCTGAAGCATCAGAATGAGGGCAAGGGTTAGGGTCACACGCATCATCGCAGGCTTTGGAGAGGTCGACTTAATCTGCACAAGAATTGTGATCACAACTCGACGATCGCAGTGGTATTCTCCATTCATAGAAGCTTGCCCACCTCCGCATGCCCCTCCTCCCCCTCCTCCGCCGCTCTCCCCTCCACCCTCTAAAACGCAAACCTCCCCTCCGCACAACCTCAACCACCGCCCCACCCACCCACACCACCCTCCCGACCTTCCTCGCCCACGCCCGCGCCACCGCCCTCTCCCCCACCTCCACCATCTACACAGGAACATACTACGAATACCTCTGCCTCTCCACCCTGCGCCGACTAGGCTTCACCCTCTCGCGCACAGGCGGCCGCTCAGACGCCGGCATCGACCTCCTCGGCACCTGGTCGCTGCCCTGTCTGCCCTACCCGCTGCGCGTGCTGGTGCAGTGCAAAGCGCACGCCGACAGGGTGAGTCCCGAATGGGTACGGGAGTTGGAGGGGGTCAAGGCGGGCGCGAGGGAGGGGTGGAGGGGGGAGGGCGCTGTGGGCGTGCTTTGTGGGAAGGTGCCTGCTACCAAGGGCGTTAGGGAGGCGGTGAGGAGGGCGCGGACGGGGGTGGTTTGGGTTTGTGTTGAGGATTGTGGTGAGGAGGGTGGGAGAGGGGTTGTGAGGCAGGTGCTTTGGAATGAGAGGGTTGGGGCTTTGGGGGTCGAAGGGATGGGGGTTGGGGTTCGGTATGGTGCTGGAGTGCGGGTGGGGGCAGGGTGGGGAAAGGAGTCGGTGTTGCTTTGGAACGGGATGCCTTGGGAACCTGAGGTTGGGGAGGAGAAGGAAGTATAGGGATAAAAGCCGGACTGGAGACTTGGTTTACCCCGGTTCGCGGCGTTTCCACTGAGCACGGATGAAACATTGATCACAGACAGTCGTCAGTTGTTGGGACTCGGATCGCCCGTACTATACACCTAGATCACTGGAGGAAGCTCTGGAACCTCCCACCTAGGAACTTGGAGTCGGGGAATCCTCATGTTCCGACGCAACAAGACGGCTTTAATATGAGAGAGACCATTGCAGATCATAGTGATGCTTTGACAGGGCTGTGCATCTCTGCGATCCTTTTTTCGCTATCCTCAACGCCCTTTCTCCACGTTTGGATTTTCGCCTCTACGAAGTTATGCAGACCCTTTGTTCCATGTCGTGCGAGGTGTGCCGCAAGATCCACGCCGTCCTTCATCGCTATATTCGCCCCTTCACCTCCCAAGATGGGCATCGCATGTATAGCGTCTCCGATGAGTAGGACTCCTCGATTAGCCAGATCTTTGATCTGTGGGGAGTGCCCGATGTAGTTCGCATTAACCAATGAAGGACACGGTCTCTCCGGACTTTTGAGGCGTCGAATATAATTTCGAAGGGCTTCGGCAGCGCTTCAAGTTGGTCCAGTTCTGTATAAAACTCTTCTGGGATCTCTGTCGCTCCAGAGTTTGGTCGGTCCGGTCTATGTAGCGGATCTTCCGGGCGAACTGGGCGAGAGTAAGTGTAGCTTATGTCAACGTGCTTCAGGGAAATGTCATTGATCGAGATCTCGAGCAATATATCCTGATGCAGAGACTGGATAACAGTCCGGTTTTTCATGACAGATCCAAGGACATCCTCGTATTCCGGCATCGTCATCCGCCGCTTAACCTTGAAGACAACGAATGGTAGGACTTGCAATTTGATGTTGGGTGCTAAGGATTTTCGGACTTGCGAGTGCACACCATCTGTGCCTATCAGTATTGCGGTCTCGCGTGTCTCATTGCCTTTGAGGTGCAGAAGGATGTTCTGCGGTGTAGCCTCAACATCTTCCAAGGTGGCTTCCCATTGAATGTCGAGTTCTTCTTGCAGCCACTTCTCCAGTCTGCCCCGGTGGCAGCGAAAGGACTCTGGGCCCACGTCTATCCCTTGCGCGAGCGCATCATCTGATAATCGCCCTGTACCATCAAGAAGCGTCGCATCTATCGCCACCTTTTCACGAAATGCGAATTCGTCCTTCTGCAGCAGTTTGAGCAGCGGCCGGTAGGCCCATGGATGGAGCGTGATCCCGTAATTATATCTAGGGGATGACGATGCTTTCTCAAGTATGACGGCGTTGATACCGTGCCGTCTCAAGCATCGTCCAAGTGTCAGTCCAGCCAAGCCAGCGCCTACGATGGTAATTGAATGAGCTGACATGATATATGCTTCTTAACGAATTTCTTGGTACGAGCTTGGCGTTTCTTGGGGGCGTTTCGGATGCTTCGCTCGGGCCGCAGGCCGCTTATGAGCCTAGATTCTAGGTCGCCGGGGCCAGAGCTTCAGGCCTCATTGTCTCGAGCTTTTTGACTAGCCAGGGGTCTGGGTAGCTGAGACAAAGGCCTCAGGACAATTCGGCTGCAATCCCTTATTTTCCTTATGCATACGAGCAACATGCATGTTTACGTGCCGGTATTCAAGTCGACATATCATGAGGGTCTCAGCCATGACTCAGTCTTGCTTTCTGATCTGTACCAGTGTGTAGCCTATGTTTGCACAACCACTTTCGTCCGGTAAGCAGAAGTGAATCTCATGCGTATAGGCCAATGTTGCTCTTCATCTTAAATTTCTTTTCCCCAATACAGTTGTAAAGCATAGTCTTGCTAAAACTCCTACTCGTAAATACCGTGAAGCAGCCACGGTTGTTTGGACTACCATGTGGCATCTAAGGATGCAAAGACGAAGTGCAGAGAATGTGGCAGCCGGTCATATTACTCGACAGAACTTGGGGTGCACTTTAGTATGTCACGAGGAAGCTTGTGCTCGACTGTGGACAAGATGGCAAACCACGGAACATATTGATGCATGTAAAAAAGGCATTCAATGCCTCGACAAGAAGCCCGAGAAGTTCAAGAATACCTAAAATCATATTCACCGTAGAAAAAAACCTAAAATGGCAAGGAGAGCGATGGTACGACTCTTGTTCTCAGCTTGGTGTTGGCGAAAAGGATACCAATTTCCCACCTCCTTTTGCTCCCTAACATGTGCAGGGAATGAAAGGATTCTTTGCCTCCTTGCGCTAAAGAAGAAACTCGAAAACACCATACAAGTGATGCAAGTGACTGGACTACGAATGCATGATTGGATCATACTATGGTTGGATGGTTTTGGACCTAGAAGTCTATGCAGAAGCTTGTCAGACTCTGCTTAACATCTGTGCTTGGAATGAATTACATCGGCGGAAGATTGGTAGCTAGCGCAAGGAGCAGGTGTCGATACTACCCGTTTCGATGGCATGACGTCCTTGCATTACGCCTCCATTCATGACTTTGAGAATGTCGTCAAGGCCTTACTGGACGGAGGCGCGAATATTAAACCATGAGCTGTCTTGGTATGACTACACTTCACCAGTCAACATTGGTCATCAACAAGCTGTCCGCCATTTACTCGAGAGAGGGGCTGATGTTGCCGCACGATACAAGCCTGAACGGAATTGCAGGCTCTCGTAGAGATAGAGCGACAGATCAAAGTTGCCCTGGACAGCATCAATCACGCCGTCGATACTCACCCAAAAGGGGGCATTGATGACTCATTCGAGAAACGGTATGGAGAATGTGAAGCATTAGCGAATTATCTTGGAGCCGATCTTGAAAAATTAGAAGTGCGGAAATCTTGACAGTCATCTTAGGGAGCTTTCTCCTATCCTTCACGCACTGGAAATAGGGTGAGAGCCTGTCAATACTCTTCCAATGCTGTATTCTATACACTTCACATTGTGGGTGGCAGGACCGCGGTATCACTGCAAGCGGCGTTGGATGGTTATGCAAATAGAGGAAATGCCTTTCTGGACGAAGTGTGTGTAGTTTCGGTCTGTGCATCACCTTTTAGAGTACATCCAGGAAAGACCATAACATGACCAGCCTTCTTGCCGCTTAGAAATTCTCAGAAATTCTTAGGCAGGAGAATCGAAGTCGGCTAGACGCAGAGAGCACTCGACAGAAGTCAGCGTGCAGATGACCCATGGCACTCTTCAAGGCGATGGCAAGGAATGGGATATGTGCAAATGCGAATCCTACAGCTTCATCGAGATCGGTGAAAGGAGAGGTAGACAATTGACTATCTTGACTGTTAACGCAGTTCGCCGTAAGTTGATAATGAGCTCGTCAATTTGGGCAGCTATTTCTTATCTTAACTAAATACTCAACAAACGCCCGTTCCGTGGCTTTCCATAACCGTGAGAAGTGAGCTCATGATGTATTTCACTGAAAAGTCTAGAGATGAGTTTCCGGCTCCGTCTGGCCCTTCACATGACGGTCAACAGCTCATTCACACGCGTTTGGTACCAAACACGATGAGCTGGCAGCGTTTGCAAGAAAAACAGCAGCCTTCAATATCAGGAATCACATAAAAGCCCTGAACACTGCAATCCTACTATCCTCTCCAAGCGATCCCGACAAAAAGGAGACACCACAGAACCCCCAGCTTTGAAGCCATCCCAACCAAATCATCTTACCAGAACCCGCAATGAACTCCCCCCTCAACACCCGTGAATCCACCCTCCCTCCGAACCTACCAAACCAGACGGCACCCCCCGCCCGGACTCTCCGACCCTCGGCAACCCGCCTCAATACCACGCCACCAAACCAGAACTCATTTCCAGCTTCCCTCGTCCCCCCGTAACCAACGACCCCAGGCCCCGCCCCAAGCCTGAGATTGTAAACGCGCCTTCCACCATCTTTGGTCCGGGAGGCCGAGAAGCTGAGGGCGGGCAGAGGCTCCATGGGCTGGGTTGTGGGGGTTTGGAGGAGGAGCACGTGATGCTATTTCAAGATAGAGTATTTGGGAAAAAGGGCGGGGACCCGCCGCCGCCACCACCGCCGCCGCCGCCGGGGCCGACTGGCAAGCCGGTGGCTATGCACGGGCTGTTTCTGGGAGAGGGGGGTGAGGAAATGATGGATGGGAAGTAAGAGATTGGAGCTTGAGACTGATGGAGTGAAGGGGATGGTCGGGAATAAGGATTGGCAGGAGAGCAGGATAGGATAAGGTCATGATAGGATAAGACTGGTACTCAGGTCAGAATACATGGACTTGAAGCCGAAGGCTTTCTTCTTCCGAAATTTGCTCACTGTATTCTATGATAAGCACTTATTTCACTACCTCTTTCGTGTCATTATTTTGTCGATATCGAAGAATAGGTCGAGATCTTCTTGGCCGCGGTTTTGCTACGTATAAGGGGTTCGGATCTATCATAGAAGTTCCTAACTCCTGTTTTCCTTGGCTTTATTTTTGTCTGTGTGTTTGCATTGTGGTTTTTTCTTCTTCAAAAGTTTTGGCACTAACCCATGGAATAATCCGCTTACATCGATACAAATCGACCACGACGTCGTAGCTACTCTATCCCAATCTTGTATGGCAGTTCCTTCCCTAGATATAGTTGGTAGGTAATACCTTCGATGTGCTTGAAAACGAAAAAGTACCATTGACCAACCTATTCTGTAAAGATCTAGTTTTTCTCAATAAAGTGCAACTTCCCTGGATTCCGCGTATTAGTGACCTGACCTCTGGTACAAGGCGACGTTGCTTCAAAGTCACTTCGAGTCTAGCAAATCCCAATTTCGGCGGATGGAGGATGTATCCGGCGAGACTGAAGGGAATAGTCTGTTGAAGGCTCATCGGCTGATTGGTCTGGCTCATGCGAAATACACTGCGCTCCTTGACGGACTCAATGATGCGTTGAAGTATCAGACAGCCAAAAATTGACTCTTGTCACAGAGTTATACAGGACGAAGCTGACCTTATGAGCACCTCGTACGACCGCTATTTGGTACTTAGTACGAATGAATCTTTGGGCAAAAATTAATTGCTTGGAAGCAGTACACTGGGCGTTGGACTGACGTGGTGCGACGAAAATCACCTGACCTATAGAACAGGACGTTTTATTTCTAGTCCTGGGCATACCACGTGTTGTTGCTTCTAAACCGAGGAGATGAGATTGCATCTGGTGTGTTCTAAACCGTCCAAGGCTTGTAGATGTACGTGACCATTGTTCTATGTCGCTAGCTGGAAGATGAGCAGCGAACGGGGACGAATCATGTACTCTAGGTAGGTATCTGACCTGCTGTCAGTAGAAGACCTTCATGCATTTCATGCAGAACCGTTGTAAAGGTATTTGAAAAGGAAGCATTCTGATATCGCTCGCTGTCCTGATACAAAATCAACATCCAACCATCATGGATCTGAGCATTTGGGATCGATTGCCGAGGATCGAAATGAATCGAGAGTAAATGCTAAGTTTTGAAGAGAAGATCCTCAACCATTGTTTTTCTAAATGTAAGGGCACTCAGTCAACGTACAAGAACGAAAGCTGCTAGCTTCGACCCGTAATTTGGGCATCACGAACACGTTTTCGATATGTAATTGAACAATTTTTAAAATCGATTATCACAATAGATGATGAAACTGTTATGAGAGGTTTTCAGACACCGGCTTACAGGTCACTTGAGGCAGCCTGCTTTTGAATTTCTGAATCCAATCGTATAGACCTAGCATGGAACTTATGTCCAGTACTTCGATCCCTGGTCTCAAATGTGAACTCCCAGTATAGTAGTATTGTCAAGGGTTCCGTTTTCGCTCGATATAAATTCTGGCGACTCGTTCCTTGCCAACAAGCACGTATATTTCGGCGGGAGCAGCGCCCCATGTGGCCATCAATTCTCCGATACCTCTGAGTGCTCCTGCAAGAACACCATAAGTGAATCTTGTCTCTTTCCAGGCTTGAATGTGGCATGCGGGGGAGCGGAAAGTTATTTTCTCCCCATCGATCGACTGGTCCCCAACAGGTAATTTGGTGACAATGTCGACTACTGTGTTCAATGCCCGAAGTATCAGGAGGTTGAACTCGTGTTGGGGGAGGTTGCCAAATCGCCAAGCGATCTGGAGGGTGGTGGGAAAGGTGGCGTGCGGGACTACGTAAGTGCCTGGTCGTTGATCATTGGGCGCCCTGAATGATAGCAACATCAGGATTGCCATCTCTTGCCCTTGATTGCTGCACGTTTGAAGCTTACCCTGCGACCAGAACATCAGGTAGGGACACGTTGAGCTGTAGATTTGGTTGGAAGAGGTCGAGAGTTCCTACACTCGACGCTGGGAAAGGAGCAGGACTGGATAATACAAGATCTGACAAATGTAAGTACACCAGCACACTGAATAGCTTGCAAATAATCATTGTGATTAGCGTTTGCAAAGTATCTAATGGTGCGAGACGAAAAAGAAATGAAGGACCAGCCCAGAGAAGACAAGCGAGTGAGACGGGTACCGCGCAGGTACATTTGTTACTTTGTATGCGGCATTGCTTATCCAATTTAAGCGCTCATGATGTCAAAGTTCTGGATCGGAACGACAATCTTGTATAGCCGTTTGCGACGCGCCTCTGAGACGCATACCACGTCCCATGGGTTGTGTAGCTTGAAGCGCTCCGTGTTGTATGAGTTTTTGGTTTCTGTGCAATCTCAATGCCAGCATTGCACTGTCCTGTGGTACCTATACCATGTTGAATATGAGTTGATAACGGATCCGCGGAATAGCTGGAAAATATGCTAGCTGACCCACAGGCAGTCAGTTGGAACACTCGATCTCGAAACGTAACATTGGTGGCGCCCATCGTACAGATCCAGCATTGTTTCATGCACTAGATGATTCCTTGTCGAAGTGGGACGGCTTCTAAATACGTGAGCTTCTACGCGAGCTTTCACTCAAGTTTGACGATGAGTTGTACGAGGTTAGCTTGGCGCGCTCTGTGTTACGTATAAGGGTCTTGACAGTGAAAAACAGGTCTGAATTACTTACATATATATTATTGCGCGTCATGTGTACAAGATATGCCAGACAGAGAGAGGCATGAACCTTCGAATGCCACTAATTCAGATAGAGAGAAGTCTAACATATTTCCGCTATCAACACTCTTTTCTTCCTAGAAGTGCTCGAATCCGCAAAATGCATTCTTAATACAGTGAGTCAAGGGTGGACTCTTTTTACTCATCATCTCCAGAAATTGGCTAGCTACCTGAAACCAAATGAATTCCTCTTGGGTTGACAGTGCTGAACCTTCTGAAGTACAGACCAGAAGGTAGCTCAGGATAGAGTTTCTTCGATTTCAATCTGTCGCGCGATAGTGCGAGCTCACGTTGGTCACATCGAGCGTATTCATGTCATGTAGCAGCTCGGGTATCCGTCCATCTTGTTGGGAACCCGTGGCCCAAAATGACACAATTATTCCGTGCCTCCGACCTATATATGATAGGCTGGTTAGATTGGAGTGAAACACATCGTTTCTCTCTCTCTCTCTCTCTTTAGCTGCCAAAAATTTCCGATGACTTACCTGCAGAGTGCCATCCCGCTAAATCCTGTCCCATTACACATCGAAGGAAGACACTTTCTGCGGCTTCTTCGATATCGTTGAAAGATGCCAGGTCTGTAAATACATACTCTTGTCCTCCAGGTGCCTTTCCAGGTATATGACCAGCATCACTGACCATCTGGACCACCAAAGTGCAGGATACTGTCGATGTATCAGCCATGCAAAGTTTTAAGGCAACACCTCGCAACCCACATGTTCGGAGTCTGATCGGTGTATGTATGGGTTTGAATTGTGTATGAGTCGGAATGATCCCAGTCGCTAAGAATTCGTAAAGCCCGCTCTTCATAGCTTCTCCTACCCGGTGGAGGAGGAATAAAGTTCCATAGCAATCTGATTCTCGAAGAAGTGGCCTTGTCCATTGTTGCTGTCCCACGCAGTTAAATGGAGGTGGGTCCGCTACGCTAGTCTGTATCGAAGGTGTGGTGAAATTGTCCTTGCTGCTCGTGAGCGCTAGGCTACAATTGAAGATCGAGTATAGGACTGCAATACTCTGTCGCCACATCGTAGAGCTTAATTTTGCATATTCGAGACCCTGAAGCACATCAACATACCGTCATATATCTTGTTGAAATGTAGAATCAAGCCGTGGTTGGCTGTTGATCATTAGGGGTTTTCCGCGATTCCAAGCGGGCTTTGGTGCGCGTTATCGCCAAAGCGCCTCTCAAACAAATCACGCCATTGCGGAAGTCGCATCAGATGAAGGAATTTCCATTCGGGTGAACGTGGAAAGCAGAAAAAAATTGCGCTTGACACTCTGAGGATCATTTGCTGTCGATCTCAAGGAAGCTTTTCTCCGATGGCCCGCCATATTGTAAGCTAGGACACATGTGTCGATCTGGATGTTAGTCGAAATCGAGAACGGGTCATTAGATATGGATCTATAATTATTATCCCATGCCCTGGTGGAGGATGGCACTTCAGATTTCGCGATTACAGATTTCCGGCAGCGTAACGCTCTGGGGACATTTCCGAGCATCGCTTTAGTTCGTCGTCAGCTAAGTGCAATTGGCTAAGTGCCACTCAGAACCAAAATGCCACACCAGTGCAAGGGATACTAGCGATGAATCTCGGGTGTACACTGTGCCGACATTAACATCCCGGAATACCTTTTATCGTGCTTGGTGACAATTGCTTTTTGCTCTTCGTAGGAGTGCGATGATTGTATCTGATGTCGCTCCAAATCTTTCTCCTGACGGTCCTCGCGATCAAAACCTTTTCATCGCCGACTCTATACCCTCTCTCCATCGCGCCCGGCGAAAAGTTAAATACCTCGAGTATCAGTGACTCATGGAAAACCTCTAATTTGACGTCAATCCTTACAAGGGGCCAGTATCGCTGTGACGGACCACGATTTGGCTACAACCTATACCCGGGTAGCTGCTTACAAGCTTGGGGCTTTATCCCTTTGACCGTTGGCACACAGCTTTACTTTGGAGAACGCGGAGATGGAGGTATATACGACGTTGGGCTTCCGAAGCGATATCTGAGTTGTAGGTTCTATGTATGCATGTTGATCAATGTGGCGCACTCACCAACTTTCAGCCGATGGTAGATGTGCTATTGAGCCTATACTGAAACCGCCAACGAGGTGAGAGATCCTGGAGCCTATTACTTGTGTTGTGTAGTACTCGACCTTCGCGAGGGCATGGATGAAGAATCGTCGCCACTCTTCCCGTTGATGACCCAGTGGGACTTTGTGCCTCAATTTCAGTACACTTACGCGATCCAACATCGCTGTCATCTTCATATTGAGCCTTTCCCGCCGCGTGCTCGCAAGCTTCTGCCTTCCCAATATATGAAACTGAACAAATACCGGCAGATTGCCCGCTCGCGCATCACCAAAACAAGCCGCTGCAGCAGCACTCAGCGTAATCCGAAATTGTGCTAATGGCATTCCCTCCGTCGGTGGATGTGCCATCAACTTCGGTAAGAGGCTTCTCAGATAGCCACCATCACCTTTTGCACGAAAGTAAGCACCGGGCTAATGCCCGCATCTTTGCCCAGGAGGTGACGACGACCTTGCAGTAACGGTCGCAGCATTCGTCCCAAGCGTAACCTGCGAAGGGCGAGTCGGTGGGCCCGGAATCTATAGATCATGCGAGGGCATTATAGACCGGATGAATGCTTCGAAGGCCAGAATCACCTTCGGGCCCGCAGCTCGAAGCGGTGCTGAAGTTTGGCTGCCGTATGTTGATCGAGCTGGTATGTTCCCGCGATCACCCTTTTCCCTCACACATTGTTTTTAGTACTATTGCGTCGGACGTTGCTGAATGACTATAGACGACCGATGCGTCATGGCGATCTCGACGAGCTATGATCAGGTTGATCGGTCGTCTTGGTATCGGCTCTGGGAAGCTGCCACAGCGATTAACGCCATGTGCGTTAGGCACGGGAAAGCAGGCTATTGGAGGAATCGCGATGTTATCAGTAAGTGGAGGTCCGGTTCGCTCTTGCAACGAGAGCTAAGTGCAGGAATGATGAGCTGAACTATTTGATCCAGGTGAGCGTGGGCAATTGTCCATCAGTCTTGGCGACGAGTCTGTCGCTGAAGATGTATGGTCTCCGTCCGCTGTTGAGTGAGCTCGGCAGTTACCAGTCTGATATTTTGCCGAGCTTGAGCGCAGCTTCGCAATTAGAGCATACCCTGGTCGTGTATTGTTATTTGTCTGAGCGATAACCATTGATCTCATTGACCGGTTTGATAGAAGGATTCTTAGAAGCTCGTCACGAACGAATCCTGTCTATCTCATGAAGCTTGTCATCCTCCCCTGAATCCGAAAACAGGCACATGCTGCCTTGGCGAAAGATAGCCGGCCTCTTCAAAGACAAAATTGTTCATCAATGGAACTCCATGGCTCATACCATGATCTGGCTACTGAGCCTTATTTCCAGAATCTCAAACCTATCCCATGGCCCCCTCAAGCATCAACCCTAGCTCCCACTGGGACCTCAATGTGGACAGACGTGTGTCTCTTTCTAATTTGGATCAACGAACTGTCAAGTGCCATGACCATCCACTCAATTCCACCTTGCCCAATATTGGGAGAACGTCTGTGTGGAGCGATGCAAACACGGGGCATTGCTCCACGTGCTGGCAGCCCACGTGATATTCCATTATGGCCCTTCGCATTAGGTGGATTTACAAGCTTTTCTTTCGGTAGTTTTTCGTCCCGAGAGCCAGTTATCGTCATCTTGCTATGTCGCCATCGTCAAACTATCACGTTATCGAGTCGTTAGTTAGCCCTACGAAATCGCGCAATCCTGTACATACTTTTGAAGCTTAGCAGCGTCACGAAATGATGGATTTTCGAATTCGTAAATGCGCGAAGTGGTGAAAGCACTATGAAATCGATGATAGGGATTTGCTTTACATTGATATGTGTCAGAGAGAAAACGAAGCCGGTGTTTTAAGACGAGATGAGTGATTTAGAAACATGACCTTATAAGCCTGAGGTTAAGACTTACAGATCTCAGCCATCAAGTGGGAGGGAAATGGGAGTATGCAAATGCACACAGTAAAGATGCGTCGATGAATAAAAAAACAAGAAGGGGATACTTAGACTAATAACTGACCTGGTAAACAGCTTATTGTCCTCAATGATGGTATTTTCTGTTCCTTGAAACTTCAATCAAGCGCTTTCAGCATATCCCCCACACTGGTTAATTTCTCTCTTTCCTTTTCCCTAATCGCCCCTCTCTTCTTCTCAGCAGCATCAATCCGCTTCCAATCCGACCAGCTGACCGTCCTCACCTTATCGGTCTTGACTTCCCTCTTCAAGGCCTCCCACCCATCTCCACCACTCAAGAATGGTGCCTTGGTTTCCCAATCGGCGGCTATGGCTTCGGCAGTTGAGAAGGCGTCTTCCATAGTACTTGCAATAACACCTGTGGGCCCTCGCTTCACCCATCCTGAACAATACATCCCTGGAAGAGTTGAAATCTCGCCTTCGGCATTGGTGATAATCCGACCTTGACCGTCATTAGGGATGACTCCGCGCTGAGCGTCGAAGGGTATTCCGACCTCTTGCATGCCTATTATGGGTTCTGCCCGGTAACCTATGCTGCGGAAGGCGACATCTGCAGGGAGCGTGAGTCGTTCATCTGTGGCTGAGATGCGGGCTGAAGATGAGAAAGGATCACTGTCCGCGATCTGATTCTTGATGAACGTCATTGACCCGATCGTCCCAGGCTTGCTCAATGAAGCATCGAAGGAAGACGGGGAGAGGAAAAAGTCGAGTGACCATTTTCTCAAGGCATCAGCATCCGGCGTCGTTGAGCCCTTTTGAAGAAGTTCTGTTAGCCGCCTCGCCGTCCTTGGAAGCACCTTTGGATCCGAAGGCATGAGGCTGGGCGCAATGGGGTCGAAGGTGACATTCGGGAGCTTCATGAGTTCGCGAACTTCTTTGATGGTGAACGCAGCCTGCATCGGCCCTCTTCGACCAACCACCCTTACTCTCTTTATCCTGCTCTTAGAAACAGTGGCGATCGCCTGCTCGGTCATGTCGGTCTTCCGCAGACGACCTATATCACAGAGAAGAGTGCGCGCAATATCGAGGGCTACATTGCCTTGCCCGATTACAATCGCCTCTTCGCCTGCCTCCAAGTTGGGCGCCAGATCAGCATACTCTGGAAGACCGTTGTACCAGCCAACAAAGGCGCGTGCTGAATAAATGCATTTGAGATTTTCTTCGCCGGGTATTTTTAACTTGCGATCCTTGGAGGCCCCATATGCGAACACTATAGCATCGTAGTGGGCTCGGAGAGAGGCCAGCCGCAGGTCTGTGCCGATATCGATGTTTCCAATGAAGTTGAAATTTGGAGATGAGGCAACCTCTGTGAACTTGTCCTGGCAGTTCTACATGAATTAATGATATCATTAGCAAGCGGTCGGCCACGGTTGCCAAAGACTCAGGGTTTGCTTAGCTGTAGGATCGACGGACGTACCTTGACATCAGGGTGGTCCGGTGCGACACCGAATCTAACAAGACCAAAGGGCACAGGCAACTGCTCATACATATCCACAACCGCATTGTTGATGCTTGACATCACCTTGTATGCGGTGTAGAACCCGGCCGGTCCAGATCCAAGGACGGCCATACGGAACGACCTCCCTGTGCTGGCGACATTGTGTTTTTGCCTGCACGGCGTTTGCGTGGGATGTGCTATTAGTCCCCCATTTCGTGTCCCTCTTCCACTACATTGCACGGACTGGAAGACGGGGCGTCGAGCAAGGCTTAAAGCCCTCATGTGGTTGCGGCCTTCGATGCGCGGAAGATTCATTTCAACATTTTTGCCTCCTACGGAAAATCATTAGGACCGAGGTGGCGCTAATGGATTGTTGCTGGGTCAACCACCCTGTTTTCTGAATGGCATTGTCCAGAACCATGTGGTCGCCATTCCATGACCACGCGACCGGAATTTACAAGAGTCATTGATTGTTCACAGTCGCTACATCCTATTTATATCTGAGTAGTAGATTGTAAAGAGCAATGGGCATTGAACCGCCCTTCCTCTACGACCACCCTTCAAAATACACTTTCGTACATCCGACCGATAAAGGCTTCAACCCAAAGGCCGTTTCGCAGGCTAGTCTTGCGCCGCCGGTCCAGCGTCCGAAACAAGATGGCCCTCTTATCAACGCAAAGGAGTTTAACAGACATCCTGACTCCTACTTTGTTGTGTACGTCCAGGCTGTCCGGAAGGCAATAGCGGAACCAAGTTGCTAACACTCTTAGCCCGTATGGCAACCTGGACTGGAAGCCCATGAGTCCTCGGACGAAAGCAAAGGTAAAGTGGGTGCGATGGGCTCAATTGTTTGTCCGTACATTGTCGCTTCTTGGCGCAATGGGTATGCTGTTCTGTGTCATCTGCGTTAAAGGGACCCAGAGCACTGTCGGCTGGATCATACGGGTCGCGGTAAGCTATGGAAACTCGGAAATGTGCTTGAGATTAGACTGATATTGTAGTGCAGCCTGGCATGGCCTTACTGCACACTGTATATGCTGTTTATCATCTCTCTCGATCTGCTAAAGCTCGCACACCAGCCTCTTCAGCCAGCTACATGATCTTCGCAGCAATAATTGACACAGGGCTGATCCCATTCTATGCATTTACCGCCTTGATGGCGCATACGGAGTACCTTAGCCAACCAGATACACCGGGACGATGGCAGACATTGTTCGGCACAGACTCAGCGAGCTACAAGATACTCCTTTCAACCTTTCTCCTGAGTGTGGTCAACGGTAGCCTCCATGTCTGTTCCTTGGTGATATCAATATACCTTGCCATTGTCTTTCGCAAGATCTCAAAACTACCGCCGGACATGAATCCCCTTGAGGATAATCTCACGTCGAGGGCCCATAAACGAAATAAGTCTTCCATCATAGACAATCGCACCAGTCAGATGACAACCACAAGCGCCAGCAGCAAAAGGGAATCAGGCGTGGACGACCCTCTCATTTCACCTCCACGTACAGTACCGTTCATGCACACCCGGACCTGCTCATCCGACAATATTGCTGATGTTCCTCATCCATCTGTAAGCCCACGGGCTTCGAGGGCTGACGCGCCAGAACCTTTCTATGACCAGCCCCTTTCTCAACGCTCGTCCCATGCCAACGTCGCCCAACGATCTCTGAACCGGCCACACTCCTTCTACGATCAGCCACCGTTGCAGCGATCCTCCCATGCTCAAATTCCGCCTCAGCCTATCCAATCACCTTCCAACTACACTGATTTCTCCCGGCCGACTTCGACGCGTCCACCATCGACAAGACCCAACTCAACCCGTCCCCGCTCCACCGCGCCATCTGTGCCAGACGACAACTGGATCACATATCCCTCTTCCCCCTCACCGCCAACCTCCCCGATTCACGAGCTCCGTCATCTGCGAACCACGAGAAATAATTATGCACCGGTTCCTCAATCTGCTCCAACTCTAGCTTGGAACAACGAGAACTTCTCGCCACTTGAGATGAACCCACCAACCCCGCCAAACGCCCGCCGAACTCAGACGCCGCATCAGCGTCCATTAGTTCCTGGCACCGGAAACAGCTTGGGCTTTGGGAATGGAAAGCTGAGAGACTATGAGGGGTTAACTAAAGGGTATGCCGGGCACAGAGTGATGAGCTCTGGTCTCGACATGGATGAAGGAGAGGCGGTTGACTGGGGTAAGGGGGTGAGGATGAGGGGAGTCAGCGGAAAAGTGGTCGAGGAAGGAAGAGGTGGAGAGTGGTATGCTAAAAGTGAGAGGTAACATATGGGGAGGCTGGGTGTTCTTATATGAAAATTAGAGAAGTAAAGGTACGGCTCGGCATTGCGATACGGACGGGAGATACGCAGAATACGTACATGAGAATTGAAGAAGGGGAACTTATCGGTTGTATATGCTATGGTAAGTGCCACTTATCAAGGGAGTATACGTCCAGATGTCGTCTGTAATATGATGAATTGGTTGGATTCGAGTGTCGCTACTGGACAGGGCAGGGTCATTGCTCGCTGTATGAGGAAGTTATTTAATTGACTTGTCGATCTGAATTCCGATTTTGAAGCTGATGAACACTGTAAGTTCTTCTTTCCCCTAATGTTGCCCTTACTTTTTCTCCCCCTTCTCCTGCTTCTCATCGTCGTTTTGTATTCTGAGTTTTTTGTTCCTATGCTTTCCTCTTGTAGGCCCACAACTAACCATGCTACGTACCCCTAATACGACCTTATTAGTGCTTCAGTATGAATATTGGCAATGTCTATAATCTCTGTTTTGCATTCCAAGCTCGGGTGACCTCCATCTGGCGAGTGATTCATCTTACGGCACTCAATTTTGTCTGGTGCGAGTGATGCTCTGTTCAGTACCAAAGTGGCCTGCAGCCTCAGTGCTTGGAGACAACTGGCCCGGGGCTTCCCAACTTGGAACGATAATGGTATCATGACCAAAAAATGGAATAATCACCTTCTTTGGAAGCGGTGAGAACACAGTTTCTGGCATCACCGTTGGTGGGCTCCGGAAGCTTTCGCCTAATCATCGTCGGCTGCTACACCTGTCGAGCATGAATGGTTGCAAGGCTGTATGGAAGCAGTTGATACTGCATCCTGCTAGTTCCAAAATATGTTGTCGTTGCACCATTTAGACTGCAGCCTGGAATTTTCCTTTCGAACTTAGCATCACTCAACCAATTAAATCTTGAGCCTCGTTTCTTAATGGAAAAATTTATTGATGTACTTACCTGTCACTGTCGAGAAATAACTGATTGTGCAAGTTGCGGTGCTGCTGGCATTAAAGGCAATGTAGATGACAGAGCAGTCTGACTCCGTGGCTTCCGTAGCGCATGATGTTGGACTGCTTTTTGAGGATACGCTTAACAGGTTTCTTTCCTTAGAAGCTGAAAGGTTGGTGTCTTGGTCAGGATCGCTCGGCTCTTCCGGACTACGTGGAGACTTTAGGTCTTTGGAGTCAAAGCCAGAACTCATAAACAGATTGAATACAGTATTTAGCATTCTAGTTATCAGCAACGTACCGAGAGAGAGAGTAAAAATGCCACATAGTCCTTATGCGAATGCTTGTTATGATATAGAAATACTCAAATAGCGAGGAGAATAGATAAGGAGGGCCTTACCCGATGCTGCCGATATCACCACCGCCCCCAGAAGGGCGAAATGGCAAAGGGCACAATGGGCTCCGTGGTCCGAGCCCATGTGAGCCACCATTTCACCTAGATGTCTAGTCAATACCGCGAAGCATAGGTAACTGGACATTATCCCGCCATCCCATGCACTGGTGTGGCACTCTGGTTGAAGGTGGCACTCAGCTGAGATTTAATTAGAGCAAAGCTCGAGAACGCCCCTAAAGCGTTCCGCTGGAGAACCTGTAAAGGCGAAAATTGAAGTGCCACCCTCCACCAGCGCATGAAATAATATTCGCAAGGAAGCATTGTGCTCACCAGGTACCACCAGATTCCACAAGAACAAATGCAACCGAAGCAGTGAATACACTGCCGTTTCGGTCTGTCTCCACTACCAGCGTTGTGACTGCGATCGAAGCTGTAATGCTTGACGATTGGAGAATGTTTCCTTTAAAAAATGCCTTGTAGCCCCATCCACTACATTGTCTGGCTCCGATCCCCTCGATTCATCGAAAGCGTCTGCGATCGATGACTGAAATACCGTTAGTTCAGGTGTAGTATGAAGGGTGGTACACGATGCTGCTTCCAGCGCTGTGGTCATTTGAACCTCTTCAAATGACAGTGCTTTTTGTTCGAGGCCGAGAGACTGATGGCGACGTAGATTCTGTGTACTCTGAGATTCAGATTCGATCAGTGAGCTGAACGGCAAATTCAATGCACGGAGGAACGAAAAATGATCATCAGTTGCAGAACCAGGACTCCAGGCAATGGAAATGAAAGACCCTCGGTCTACAATCCAATAGTCGGTTTCACAAAGCTAACGGTGGGCAGAGCATGACTAGCTAGTGTATTTGTCACTTTCCCTTCGTCACTGGAATATGCTGCTTGATATAGATGTTGAAATGTTATGCATAAACGAGTGTGAAAAATTAGGTCTATGAAATGTATTGGAAAATTGAGTAATACGTCTCTGATTCATAGACAAATAGAATTCGTGACTAGTAGAAAAGTAGTTGCTTTATCAATAAAATACACACCCCTTACTCCCGCGACAACTCCTCCTCAAGCTAATTGAATGGTGAGCTAATCCAGTGATTAGCTTAAACTCACATGCACTGGCATGGCGTGACTTTCAGGGGTTAGTCTCGGGTATATCATGGTGTCGTGAACGTCATCGCTACCTTAGTTTGTGCAAAAGGAAAAAGGAAGAAGAAAGGAGGAAAAAAGAAAGAAAGAAAAGAAAGAGAACTAAAGTAGAAAAAAATGGAAGAACAATACCAATGCACGGGATATCCCCATGTCACACCTCCCTCAACTGTGCAGCCTTCAGAAAATCCCACTCAGGCATCCGCTGCTGTCTGAAAAACTGGCACAGCGCGTGATTCCCAGCCTCAGCCGCACAAGCATGCGGCGTCCTGCCCTTCTTGTCGCGCCTATGCAGTTGCGCACCGCGATCAAGCAGAGACTCCACTACTGCCTGCGAGCCCGCGAAGGAAGCCGTGTGTAGTGGCGTCCAGCCCCACCAATCTTGAATGTCGATAGCGGCCCCGGCGTCCAGCAGGAGGTTTACGCTGGATAGGTCGCCGGTTTTGCACGCTTTATGAAGCGGTGTTTGGCCGTCATGGGTGGTTGCGTCGATGGGAGCGTTGTGAGCCAGGCAGAGCTGCACGAAGGTGTTGTTTGAGCTGTTGGCGGCGCAATGAAGTGGTTGCCAACCGTCCTCTGTTTTAGATGTCAGGTCAGTCATTGGCAAGTCGATGAGGTATTCTGCTATAGCCTCGTTCTTGGATAGCAGCGCGCAGTGGAGTAATTTGAGGTTCCTGAGCGTTGTGGGGTCATTCTGCGCTGCTTCTCCTAAAAGCAGCTTAAACTCAGATAGATCATAATGCCTTGTGATGGCGAGTTCGAGAATGTTTAGTGGCTCTCCGCTAATGATACCGTTCCTCAGCTCGTGATCTTTCAAGACATCGGCTACATGTTGGTGACCTTGGTACATTGCTTCTTCTCGAGGGGTTCGCTTTTCATTGTTCAATGTTTTTAGTTGCGAAGAACTGGACGCTTCATCGTTGTCTAGAAGCAAGTCGCAGATTGCGAGGCAGTCGGCCTTCGCCGCGCGGTGCAAGGCGATATCACCCTGATCATCTTCAACAAGGACATCAGCTCGATGCTTCAGTAATAACTCTACCGCATTATGATGGCTGCCTCTACATGCTCGATGAAGGGGCGAGCGCCCGTCATTACTCTTCCAATCAACTTTTGCATAGTTAGCGATTAAGAGGTTGGCAGCTTCAGCTTGCCCAGAATTGCATGCCCCGTGCAGGGGCGTCCAGCCATCTACCGTTGTACTATCAACGGGCGAGCCGCCTTGCAATAATTCTTTGACGATCTCGAGATGCCCGTGGCCCGCCGCACGATGTAACGGTATCAATGCTCTGGCGCTCTTCGAAAGGACCGATGCGCCGCGACTGATCAGGAGTCTTGTAATTTCCAGGTCACCTATGTCAGCGGCTTTATGCAGCGGACTCCAGTTGTCCTCACATTTGGCGTCAACCGCAGCTCCATGATCTAGAAGTGCGATAACTAGAGGTGCGTGTGATAGCGAGACCGCATCATACAGGGGCGTGCGTCCGGAGAGATTGAAAGAATTGGGGTTGGCATTGGCTCTCAGTAGCAGAACCGCAGCCATCAACTGACCATTAGTGGCCGCAATGTGAACCGCAGTATTGTCATGGCTATCGACGGTGTTAATGTCGGTCTCTAGTTCCAGCAGGTCGACTACAAGCTCTGAAAGGCCGAAACCTGCAGCGATGTGTAGGCCTGTCAGTGAGAGTGGCGCCAGAAACCCACCGGGTTGGCAAAACACAAACACAGCCTCTGGTGTATCGTCAGAATGTGCAAAGTCGCGTGCATTGGCACTCTTCCTCTGAAGATAGGCCAAAGCTTGTTTTTTGATGGCAGTTGCAGATGCCATTTTGGCATGGTGTCCCCAATTCCAAGTAGCGTAGGCGTAGAAGCTAGGTGACAGTCCTCGTCCGGCTTCTATGGCCGGGATTCCATACCTGCTTGCACAATCCTCGCCAAAGCAAAGATATGTTAATAGTGTACTCGTCATGTAAGTCTCATTGTCCATCGTCGATTCACTTTTAAGATCAACCCTCTTTAGGTAGTCCTTCAATGCCAGATGCACCAGTCGTACTTGCGTTGTACCTTGGTCAATATTGATTAGACCAAGGCAGCTTTCAACGATCACCTTGGGATTGAGCAGAGCATCTTCGTCAAATTCCAGATGTCCTACTTCTGTAGCCAGCGCGTGACACAGCTCTTGTGCGGAAAGTGGTCGGTACGTCGATGACACCCAGATTAGAGCGCGAAGTGCCAATCGCTTTCGACGGGGTGATTGGTCCTGAATTCTAACCAGCGTATCACTGAACGCTTGCCCAAGATCGGCAGTCAGGACGTTGATATATCTTCGGATCTCGGATTTCGTTAGGGCTTCCGTGATGCCTTGCATGTGCAAGACGGCGAGTAAAAACCTGTCTCTATCACTCAGCATGACGACTCGAACACCAGTGTATATCACGTGATTCTTGCTCAATCCCTCATTCGAAATCATAAGTACAATTCATTTGGACCATTCTACTGCCATTACTTGTCAACTCATTTCAACATTACATGGGGGACATGACCTGGCCCAAAATTGTTTAACTCATATAGAATCCTCCGTATAAACAACATTAGCATGGCAGCTTTCCACAATCTTTTAAAGCTCCAGATGCCGGGGATGGGCAAAGAATTGTGCCAATTGAGAAGCACACTTACATTCCTTGAGCATGGTCTGCAATGGTGTCCAAAACTTGCTCTCTGAGTGTGTGATCCAGGAGTTCTGTGGTGATATCATTGGATTCGATAACGGAGCCACAATAGGCTCTAATATCATCCGTACGTGCTTCTACAGCAAGAACTTGGCAGTCTTGAAATGTACCAAATGCAGGAGCGCAATGGGGACGAGTGGAGATAAAAATCCTGGTGTTTGGGCCCTCGATCGAAGCCAATAGATGCAAAACAGCTTTCCGATCGGCTGAGCTGAGACATTCGTCAAGGGCATCAACGATGACCCAGCAGGATTCAAAACTGGCAGCGGTATTGAGTAGTATTGCGGCGAGCTCACAAGGGAATCCGCAAGCATCTTCGTTCTTGTGTCTGTTGTATAGTAGACGAATTGAGCTTGGAATAACCGACATCTGGGAAGATAGCTGCCGCAACAAGCTAGCAGAGAAAGCCCCTGGCGTATGCATTTTTGGCATTTGATAATCGAAATAGAAGAAAGCCATCGCCTGGTTTGTTGGGTCGAGATTGGTTTGGACATGCTCGATTACAAGTGCGCTTCGTGCAATCAGCATTACCCTATGATGCGAGCGAGGAGCGGAACTGAACAGACGTCAGGAATGATTTGCCAACACCAGGACCACCGGTGCAGCATATAGTTGAGCACATGTTCTCCGACCATCTCCTATACTCATCACATTTGAGAAGCCATATACCCGTCTTCGGCAGACGTTTACGACAGATTTCACGGTGTTTTTGAGCATAATGGGCAGGCGCCAGCCAATCAAGAACCTTATCGTCTGCCTCTTCTGGTAGAAATAAGCTTTGTGCCCTTCAACACGTCGGATGTCCCGGTGGAACAAACCTTGCGCCGTTATAGTTAACGAATCAATACGGTCTGTTAAACGCTGCATCTCTGAGCTAGTCACAGTGTGGCCTTTTATCAAATACAAGATATCAGATAACTGTGCAGACACTCTTGACGCTTCGTGAGATGTGTTTTTGATTGACGCAATGGTCTGAGAAAGCTCCACGATCTTTTGAGCATTTGTACGTTGAATTTCGAGACCGCTTTCAGCTATGTCGGACGCTTGAGAAAGAAGTTTACTGTATAGCATACGCCTCAGCATTTCGCGTTTCGCATTAGATGTTGCTCAAAGACCTCCTCCTATGCCATGGCCTGGCAAGCTGGGCATAAGTTCCTTGGCATTACCATCCATCATCCCATGGAAGAACAAGCATCCAAAACTCAGGACAAACGAATCTATAAGATCGCTGAATACTGGCGACCCGCTTTCCCGAATGCGGAACGCAACAAGAGAACGAAAAACCTTTCAGAAAACATAGTATTCCGAACAAGATTTCTTATCGTTTATTGCGACATACTAGTTGACGCTGTACCCCGGGAACTACATCTTGCCAGAGCAAAGGATGATTGGCCCTTGGCCCTTTCCAAGTCACAAGTACAAAGATTTATACTTACCAGCCTTCAAGCGTCAACGAGAATTGAAAAGTCGAAATGCATCTTCGCAACGTTTCCAGGACTTTAACCACCTCCTTCTCACTGAAAGGCCACTTGAACCTCTCCACTGCTCTTGAAAGTCCAGCTGCTTCAAGCTTACGGAGCCTTTCATTCAAGTCGATAGCCGTTGCTTTGCAGACTGCCAGAGATGCCTCAAGGGCGGAAGTTTGGTGGAAAGTCACATTGGCCACACCGCTTGAGCGCAAGAACGAGTCCAATCTTTGAAGTAGAGATTGCAAGAGAGACACTTCGGTCAACAAGAGCTGTAGATCTTCCCGCTCACGCTTCACTGCTTTGCCATAGGCCACCAGGGCGCGTGAAAGCTCTGCGGTCAAAGTGATAAGACCAGCGACCCCCGCGGCGATCGACAGCGGATCCATAGCTTCGACTGTAGGTGGTCGGACATAGAGCCACTCGGATTAGCAAAATCACAGGCACGACTAAGTCGAAGTATTGCAAGTAAGGCAGCAGGCGTTGGTGAGGGAGGTAAAGTCTCGTGAATGTTCTTTCCAGCCTTGATGTATTACCGGTACCACCAAGGAGTCGCCAATGATACTGGTAAACTAATCACTCTACGATGGAGATCAATGTCTATAGAACGATTGTATTGATGATGGAGGTGGAAGCTACAGCGGGCCAGATTCCTCAACACCAAGCGCCAAGCGCCAAGAGCTTATAGCGTAAAATACACAGAGTGTGGGATATGTTACACTAGCGCGACAGGACCTTGGCGAGCTTGGGCCCCAGGCACAGGTCACTCCTTCAAAAGGTGGCAACTTCCAGAGTATGGCGATTACTGAAACTCTGAAAAAACAAATGGTTTCCATCCCTAGTCTCCGCTCTGCCGCAGACCGCTTCTCTGCCTGTCTATCCGCCCCAAGAGCTTCGTGCCTCCTGACGACGATGTGTACTTATCCACAGATAAAGATGTGCGCCCACTGGTGACAGCTGAAAGGTTATACATTCACCCCAAATTCATACCTGTGTGCAATGTCAACATCATGGGCACGTCAGCGAATGATTCAGAACCGTCAACACTTACGCACGATTGCCTATACCGAACACGACTTACAACAGATGAGCAATGAACACTGCAGACATCTCTGGACAATTCTGTCGAGCGTGTGACTCGGGCGACTTAGAGAGGATCCTAGAAATGCTCCAAACCCATGACCTCGATGTCGTCCCTGATCCTGTCTGGCACCCAAGGACACGATTCTTATATGTGGTCTCCGCTCTGCAATGGGAAAAAGCCAGACCGAAGTTGCTCGTTATCTGTTCCAGCAAGGCGCTCCAATGGACATCTTTGCAATTCACAAGGCTGTCGAATGCGAATCAGTAGAAATGTTCGAGCTTTTGTTGGAACAAGACTGGGATATAAATTCGAATGTTGGGCTGGGTTCCACAGCTTTGATGTGAGTACTTTCTGGAGATATTATTTCATCGCGGTTGCAAGTCCTGTTCTCGTTTACAAGCATGTTGTCAGCGACGAAGCAAACTCCCTTCATCATCCTTGCATAACTCCCTTCATCATCCTTGCATACTCTTGTGTAAGTAGCGTAGGTTCCAATAGTCGGTATTTGTTTACATCGCGTATGACGATACTGGTCCGGGACAAACCTTTTCATGGATCAACTGCTAATTGCATTAACCCAGGTCTGTGGTCAGGGATGAATATCTCTTGGGTCGGCTTCTTGAACGGGGTGCGGATCCTAATCTTGGAAAGCCATATTACAACAACGACTTCAAGGCAGCCCCTACAAGGAGCTCATGGACAGCCTTGGCTTTCGCTGCACAGTCTTCAACACCGGCTGTTATCGATCTACTCATGAGCTATGGTGCCAGAATTGAGGACTGTTGTCCTTTACATGAAGCAGCTCTAGTGCATGAAGATGCCGAGCGAATTCCTATGATGGCACACTTACTATAGCTAGGCGTGGATGTAAACGCCCAAGACTACCTTAAGCATGGTTCTTACAGACGCGGAACCGCACTCCATTGGGCAATTTGGCACTGCAATCCTGAAAAGGTACGCTTTTTGCTGGATAATGGAGCCGATCCACATACCGAGAACTTGTTTGGCTTGTCCCCGTTGAATCAGGTGGAACTTCGTGGTAGTCCGTTGCTTCAGGACCTCGTAACACGAGCTTTAAACAGGATTCGCCAAAGGAACATGTAGTACTACGGAGCTTGGTATGCTCTTGGTCAGACAGAGTTTGGGTCTATCCAAATAATTAATACTCAATCGTACTAAAATACGCTATGTTGTTCGACAGAGAATACATGGCGTTATCAATCGACCCTACTAGTTTTACGCGAACGAACTGTGGTATAGACTTTGCCTGGAAACGCTCTCTCAAAAATCGAAGTAACGAAGCAAGAAAGTCAACACCGGAAGGGGCAAAAAAGAAAAAGCAAAAAAAAAAACAATGCCAGCGATTGATACAGACCTAACATTGAGGTATGTAGACACTTTAAGGCCCCGAGTCTCAGTGCGGTCCTGACCCACGATTACCCATCGCTCGAACCGAACAGTTACCCATACCCCTCATTGCCAACGCATAGCTTTTCATGTCGAGATCTCCCCTACACAACCATCATTTTACCTTCTGATGAGAAAGTCTTCGAGTGGAACGCTTCGGAAACCATCATGCGAAAGACCCAAATTGGCTGAGGTGTAGGTAGGTAGCTGGTCCCATCTTCTCTAAGGAGAGCTTTGTTCTTAAGCTCTGCTGGTCATACCGTTCCAACTGCCTAATGTGGTTGGTCTTTTTTACTTATCATTCTTTTGATATTTTTACCTTGGTATATCCCAAGACCAGCATCCCTAGTGTCACCAAAAACGGGATCACAACTTAAACTGCATTATTGCCAGAACCTTATCATTCATGACACCAAAGACCGTTCACTACATGCCATAGATAATCATCGACCCGCTAAATTCCCCCAAGGTCATTTCCAGAGGTATCTGCGATCCGGTGCTTAATCAAATAGTGCCCATTGTAGAGGAAACAAACAAACATTTGCGAGACTCTGCGAATATTCATAATCGCCGAAGATCTCCATGCTCGCTCCTGCCTCCTCAACAATCCCTCAAGCTGGCGGCGGCCATCGACAGCACCATGTTTCCGCTCCAACTTCCACCGCATCCTCAACGAAAGGTCCCTTACGATCTTTGCATTCGCATACTACAATGTCAAGAGTTGAATTCAGCGTGTACCCGGTAGATACATCCCTAATTACTGATTAGCTATTGCATGCGACTGCTAATTAGTGCTACGAGAAACAGAAAGCAAGCAACAGGCAAGCTAGACAGGTCTCGGATGATGCTGGGCGGCGACTGGTACGTACGGGATAATACAATGAGCTCCTTCATGGCGATGCAAGTCTCTGGTCGCATAAATCCCAGCGCAGGCTCCAGGCACGTTGAGTGTTGGCACAGGTGGAGGAAGAGTGGTAGAGGTGGCTGGGAGAGGTATGACTGTGACTGTGCTCTGGATGGTTTTGATCGACGACGCTGGAAGGGGAATGACGGTGACTGTGCTCTGGATAATTTTGATCGACGACGCTGGAAGATGTACGCTGGAGTCTGGCGTACTTAGCGGGATTGGGATGACAGTGATCGTTGATGTTCGGTGGATCGTTGCTAGCGTCGACCACTGAACTGTCTTGGATACTGAGGAGGTCGTTGGCGTCTGGACCACGTTTGACATAGAAGTGACTGCTTGCCCGGATGCTGTCACACCATCCAAACTCGAAAGCGATAAACCACAAGCTTTTGCCGGAAGCGCTCTTTTCCCATTCTGTGGCACCAGCTGATCAGGATGCGCATGCCAACCTTTGTCGAGGATAGGCTGCCTGGCGGTGCCCATCCACAGTCGAAACCTGGCCTCCTGGTACAGCTCGCAATTATTGTTGGGATCCGGGAATCTGCCTTGCACAGGGTCATACTGGAAGAGAACTTTGCCGCTGACATTATTCATACGAGTTGCCGGCTTCTTGTCCGCGACATAGTCAACGATGATGGGGTCAACGTCGGGATTAGACTCCGGACCCTTGACTTGGATTTCGAGGAGGGCCTTCAACCTGCCAACAGTGACAGGGTATTCAAGTTCTCCCGGCATTGGCTGCGAGAACTCTATTGCCTTTCCTTTATCGTCGACTTTCAATGGCCTAGGATACTTCCTCGGGGTAACGATGATAGTAGCAGGCTCCGACTCCGGACCGAAATAGGCATCATGGTAGGGACGGAATCCAGGCATGAAGGGACCATTCCCAAACAACAGAGACTTAATCACCGGATTGAAATCCAAACCCTCGAGCTTGAGGTCGGCCTCCCAGATGTGTGACATGTATACGCCCTTCTTGGAGACAACGATGACAGAGGTGCATCCCCAGAGACCGGTCACGGCCGTATCGAGGCGGTCGTTGACCAGCTTTTCGAATAACGCTGTAGGTGTGTCACCATAGAGTCGCACGCGCCGTGCGTGGTCGGTTTGGTAATCGATGAATGTTGCGATGGCGTTTCCGCTAGGCGTTGGCAGAACCCGTTTTTGCTTTTTTACTGAGATCCTAGGCTTCAGTGTATCACCCGGATTACAAGACGGACAGTCTGGGGAGCACAGTTCGATAGCCGGCGTTTCCGTGCTCTTGGTCGTGGTGGTGGTAGTGCCGGTGACGCTACACCCAGTGAGGGTTGAGAAGCAGCTCGTTGTGCAGGACTGGGTTGAGGTAGCTGTATGGGACACACATAAGACCGAGCAGTCTGACACGGTAGTCGTCCGGCTGCAGGATCTTGAGGTGGAGCGCTGTGTGTGTTCAGTACTGCGACTTGGAGTCTGATTATCTGGTGGAGATTGCTGATCTCCTTCACTGCCACCTTTTGGACTGTGAACTTCGCCACCCGGAGGACAGAAAGGCCATATACAGGGCGGACCGTGCAGATTGAGACCATCTGTTCCGCCGTTCCACCTAGGTAACTTGTCAGTGTACATTTCGTAGCCTTTGGACTGTGACAAGTCCGTCATCAGAGTATGTCAAGGATCGTTGTACTAATGTATGGAGGGTAAAGTACAATTTGGAAGGCAGTGGATTAGGCTTTTAATGTGTAAAAGTATGATCTGTGCATAAGAATCCGTTGACTTGCGCCTAGGCACTACCTTGCTAGCGCTATGACCTCCTATAAAATAGAGGGTGAAGACCCGGAAGTGTTTCTGTGATAAAATGGTCTCTGCATTTGTAGTAGTCTGCCCATAGTGGTGGTGTTGGCTGCGGATGCCCAATAGGACACAAAAGGGCAACGGCAACTATGTGGGAATTTTAGACTTACCATGTTCCGCCAGGTCCAACGATGATGACCCCAGCAACTGTTGTAGACTGGCTATTGCCATGCTCTGTATTCAAAATTGGTGTGGTTACTGTGGTTGGAGCGGTGATGGTTGCAAGGTCAGCAAAAGTAGTCCTCGTGTATAACACCGTGGAGCCATTGAAGACAATACTAGTCTGAGGCGCAAATGTAGGGTCAAAAGCATTAGTGACCGAAGACTGGACGCTTGCTGGCACTTGGGAGGTTTGCGATGTGGATACTGGTAATGTTGGTTTAGTAGACCCTGGGAGTGTATTCTTAGTAGACACCGGTATCGTGGTCTGGATAGATGTGGGTATAGAAGTCGTTGGAATTGAGCTTGGTTTACTTGGGGTTCCTGTTGCAGGAAATGAATGAGGGCTTGGGAGATTTGTAGAAAGTACCTGCGAAGAGATGGCTGGTATCGAGGTACTTGGTGTATTGCTCGACTCTACGCTGCTTCTGGTATTTTGCGATGTTTTCGGAGGAGAGCTGTTGATCACCAAGGGCGCAGAACTTGAATCCCAATTCTCAGTGAGGGTTGATGTCGCTGTGATAGAGGAGTGTGAAAGAACTGGCAGTGACATATGAGATACCCATGGTGTCTGGGAGGAATTTCCTGAAACTGAAAGCAAAGAGGAGGTGCTATTCAGGAAAGGTGCGCTCGTGGCATTGGAGTAGGAAAGCGTAGTGTTGCTAACGTTGGTACGGTGTCCGTGAGCGCGGACAATGGTTGTTGTGAGTACTATCCAGAGGACTATGATAGATTGCATCTTAATAGAGTTATAGAATACTCAGAAAAGAATGTCCCACGAGTCGAACGTGGAAACAGCATTTGTAAGTGAGATTGCGAAAGCTTCATTAGATATACTGTAGACGTGGCAGCATGGCTGTCATTACTGGTGATGCAGCCAATTGACCAGCCGACTCTGTGATACACGGCAAAACGCAGCGATGTATCTTGCCAGTCGAAAGAAAACTGGACGCAGCCATTTGACGAGGTCGACCTTCGAAATGGCAGAGGGTCATGGAAGACCACCCACAGAGCCCATAGCATCTTACCTAGGCAGAATTGTCCCATGAACGATGAGAGGCTATCTTTACCCCCATTTTGCAGCTGTGGCTATGCAACAATGCTCTTTGGACCTTAAATCAAGAATACTCCAAGCCACTTTGGACTTGAGAGTAAAAGCTTCGGCCTCCTGCAGAAGTTGACAGGACGGGTACACACATTGATATGCTACGGGAGCATACCGGTGCTCGTACCACGGGAAATCGTAGTGTTTGCTTATGTTGAGGAGTATGAGAGTATGCTGCTGTAACCCGTCTTAAGACCAAGGGGAGAGTATGCTGGAATGCTGCATGACGATTGGTTTTCCACATGTCAAAATTCGGAATTCCGAGTATCCTGAATTAGATTCTGAAATCAAGTCAAAGGCGTATGACCACGGCTACTGAAATTCCTTGACGATCGACTCCTCGAAATAGGTGAATCCGAATGGGCTGAGGCCATCTGGCGCTCGATTTACCCGATTTTATCCAAAGCCTTTTTTTCACGGTAGGCTAGAAGGCTGCAACTACTAGTAATTAGAGGGCCGTCATAGCTAAGAAGAATCAAGAGATGCTATCGATGTTGTGGATGCAATCCAGAAGCGTGGCTTGTGTTCAATCCCAGCCTACAGACTCGCAGTATCGACTTGGTAGAGAATAAGATAAGTGAATCGGGAAGAATCTACAAGAAAGACAATGACAGGACACTTTTCATTGATTGCGAAGCTGTTCGATGTGCACGAGTCGGCAAGAAACCACCTGTAACATGCTGAAAACGATCAATTCCATGACATCGAGATGATAGTCACCGAAAATGAAACAAACCGCTGATAATGCTGCAAGCTAGCCTCATCTAGCTTTTTGACCGTGTATATAGGCGACCTCACCTCCACAGTCAGCAATGACTTGCTCAGTACCTAACGAATACGCAACATCTTCGCTGGCGGGCTTGTGGTAAACAATAAAATTGCCACGATACTAAGGAGAGCAGTCACATTCAGGTCTTGCGTCGCTTCTTCCGATCAACCACCAATACTGGCATTCTTAAGTGCAAAATTGAAAGATGTATGCTGCGCGGGCGGACTTACTCTATTGTGAAGGACACCGCTTAACCCATCAAATAGAGGAATGTTTCGTCGACAATAACACCGTGCCAATGTGTGAGAATGGCTCCGAGGGACAGTATAATTCTTCTAGAACCCATATGGGCACGTACTAAAGGACCACTAGACAACATATCAGGACCTGCAGATCTGTTGCTAAGCGATTACATACCGACTTTGAGGTTTTCCCTGTCCCCTTCCTCCTCTCATTCCTTATTGTAGCCATTAGTGCCAGCTGCTTCCGCCTTATAATTTTCCACATTCTCTGCCTATGACGTTTATCTGTCACCGTCAGTTCTCTCATCAGGCCCTAGATGTCATGCGAGATTAGGCGATAGAAATATCATATCGGCAAGAGAATTGTTATGATGATTGAAAGACCCTTGTGGTCTACGAGCACCTTGCTTAAGGGTGATATACAACGCCTACCAGTGCCAAAAAATCGACATATGTACATGTTTTCGTAAACCCTCCTTAAGCTCGCTAAATGCCAAGGATGTCGTAAAGGTAGCTCGCCTTGGTCGCTCAAGCGGAAAGGTTTCGCGTTATATACAAAAGTTACATCATGCTCTGTTCAGTAGCTGTCTTTGTAATGGATCGTCCAGTCTCGGTAGATGATGCACAACATCAACGGTCTTGGGTGCTACATCGTATAATTGCTGCGACAATGGCGTGCCTCCTTTTACACTGAGAGAAGCCTGGGCATCCACGTATGCAGCAGCTAGATATACCAAGGTATCGTAGGCCGGAAGACGACGGTGAGGCTCTAGGCGTTTTGGCTGCCTGTAATAGAGACCTTTCTTCATAAACTTAGCGTTCGGTGGTGCCCAACCTTCCCAACCTGGAATAAGTTCCTTCTCGCAATGCTCAAAAGCCTCCAAGGCTTCGTCGTTCTGGACGAGACTTCGGACGTAGAGGTTCCATGTCTTGGAGTCTAATTCGTAGCCACAGTAGTGAAGGTGCTTGATCGTTTTTTTGACCTCATCGAGTTTGGATTGAACAACGAGAGACTTGATGTAATGTCTGAGATGCACATTAAGGATGAAACGCCGAGCGGGGAGGACCCAGCCAGGCTCAGAAATCCTAGCTCCCGCTCGACAGGCAAGCTTTTGTGCCTTTTTAAGCGACAGCTCCCAACATTGATTTACCGCTTCGTAATCGTTGACGTTGAGATGAGCTACCATAAGCGCACTGAGCATCTGTATAGGAGGAGTACTCTCGATGTCCATTTGAAGGGTACTTTTAGTCTTGTTAAACCGGTCGTAGAGGTCCTTCACCTGATCCATTGCTTTCTGTTTGCCATGGAGGAATATGAGGTACGAAAAGTAGGAGGAAGTGAAGGACTCATCAACTCTATTAGCCCCGATGAACTTGATAGGCTCGGTGGTGGCGAGCTCAACCGGATCGAGGTCCTTTAGAACTTGATCAAAAGTCTGTCTCGCAAATTCGTATTTCTCCTGATCAGCTCCTTTGCCCTTTTCCTTACTTCCATCACTGTCGATGTTCGCAGCAGCCCGGATGAGAAGGTTGTGTACAGCAATATCAGGCTTGACCTCTTTTTCAAGCATCTCGGCATACAAAGCAAAGACTGTGCGATTGTTCTTCATCAGGAGCTGACCGCTCATACATATCGCGTAGTGTAGTGCCGAAGGGACGATTGCTAATTGCTCCATAATTTCAGTAAGGATTCGGTGTGCTGCAGCCGGCTGTCTCTGAATAGAGAGGCCATGCATCAGGGCAGCGAAGGTGGTTGCGTTGGAAGGTATACTGTTCGCCCGCATTTTCCGATGAAGGTCAGTGACTTTATCAAGGTCACCACGCATTGCAAAAGCATTTAGCAGATAATTCCACATTCTAGTGCGTGAACTTCGAGGGACATCCTCAACAGTGTCCAACGCCTCGTGAACTAAGGTTTCGGCAGCCACAAGCTGGTCATTATTGACTTGAGCCAGGACTATGGAATCGATCATGGCGATATTCGTCTCAATACCGTAGGTCTCTGATTGCCGCAGGAGCTGTTTCACAGCCTCTAAGTCGCCTCTCTTTGCAAACATGGCCATCAGCGGGACTAGTGTTTGCTGATTTGGCTTAAAGCCAGAGCTTAAGAGGTTGTTGAACCAGGTGGATGCACCCTCGACGTCGCCAACGCGTGTATGTGTCCGAATAACAATATTGAAAGAGTGCAGATTAGGTTTGAAACCATACCGTTGCTCCAAACTCTTGAAGCTTTCCACAGCCTGGCTGACTTCGCCTCTACGGTAGCATACCTGGAGGATAGCATTTGCAGTGTGCGAGTGCCTGATCTTCCCAAACTGCTTAAGCTGTTCGTCAAGTAAGTCTTCAACAGCTGTCCGGTTTCCTAAGTCAGCCAGCCCGGGTATGACGCGGCGGAAGACAGCAAATGTCAAGCGCCCATGGAAATAGCGATAGTCGTTGAGTATCAAGAATATACCAGCTTCACTGCGGATGTCGCAGACTTGGTCGAGCAGAGCTACTAAGAAATCAGCAGCTGGCGTGATGTGTTCGTTCTCACGGAAGGCTTGATAGAATCTTAAGGCTTGAATAGTGTAGAGTCTAGAATTAAAGGAGAGCGCCTGATAGATGGCAGTTTCGAAAAGCTCGCGCGTAGGGGTTTGGAGCCTTGTAGCTTTGTCAAACAATTGTCCGTGTCTCTCCATATTTGGATGCTGCACTTCGATGATACCTGACTTCTTCAACCGTGAATGAAGCCTGCGGCTTCGGCCTCGGGATTGGCTGTACCGTTTGAGTCCGTAGACGCTCGTACTCTGATGGACGGTATCATCTGAAGAGCTGCGAATAGCAAATGATCGCAAAGCGAGTTGAAGCGCGAATGCTCGGGAGGCTGCAGCAGCGCCAGTATCACTCATTTCAGTCATGGTTGCAGCAAAATCGACGGCTGATACAGCATTTGCCCATAGTTCTGGCAACGGAATGGTATCAACACCAGCCCAAATATCTGGGAGCTCAACATGTCCCTGTTTATGATTCCAATATGCTTGCCACGTCTCAATAGCTACCTGCCATATTTGCTGCTCGACAGTATACGAGAGCAGAGAGGAGGTCCCGATAGATACATGGAGGTTCGCAAGAGCTTCGGAATGCAGGCGAACAGCAGCCTCGACGTTATCGTTGTTTAATGCAGCAGAAATCGCATAACTGTAATGAATGGACTTCCGCTCATTCATCGGTACTGATCCGAGAGCCTCCAGTGACCGCGTTCTATTAATTTTGGACTTGGACCTAGTTAGACATCGGAGGAATCTGAGAAACTGTCGCGGCTTTAACACGACAGCGAGACTTCGCAATTCCAGATAAGTCTCCCATAATCCTGAAAGAACCGCTTCAGGAGCATCGTCGCGCAGTAGCTCATCCAGCCGCATCTCGAGAAATTTGGCGCGCGATGTATCTCCAACCTCAGGCTGCGTCGCAATTGTTTCGGCTTCCGCTTCGTGGGAAGATGCATAGGTAGATATATCGAACAAAGATTCTGCCGTAAATGATGTGTAGGCTCGGCAGCAATGATGGTCTGCTGTGACCAGTCTTCGCCGCCTAAAGAAAGCTGGGCCCGTGTTTCCGAGTTCTAACACGAATTTCAAGGCCTGCGATGGGTATAGAAAATCCAAATATTTGGGTTGGGAATTTTCCTGTGCTACTTCCGCCGTCTTCGTGCTTTGTGGAAGTTGGAGCAAGGCGAGCCACCAAGATGGCAAGTCAATGCTACCTGCGCCATGGGACCAAAACGCGGAGTGCAAGCGGCGAGGGCTCTTTAATGGTGTCTGATGCGCAACGCGAGTCAAGCGATTCCCTCTTTTCTGGAGGCATCCAACAGCCCTCTCTATCATGCCCCAGCGAACCTCCCTCCACTGGATCTGAGGCAGGCGGCGATGGCAGGATCATAGGCTATCGGGCGGCGTTGTACTGTGGTGTCGTTCGCAGAGAGAATCTTATGGTCTCTGACGTGTGGACTTGCTGCAACATCCTCAGAGAAAGTGAGGAGGGCTGTGAAGGTGGCCAAATGTATTACGAGGGTGCGATGGAGGAAAAGCTGCAAGATGCAGTCCGTCATCACTGGTACCGTACTGCATTAGCTTGCCGCCAGTCAGATATCTTACATACAAAGGGTCTGATACCCCACATCGACAATTGTAAAGTGGTGTGTGCACACTGTACAATCAAGCATGGACATCACCAAGTTCATCGTTGCTCGGAGGGAGAAAGCTCTTCTTGTCGGTGACTATGGCTTCTACCGGACCCAGTTGTCGAGAAGGCTTCTTGTCGTCCGCCGAAAGCTCAATTACACCTCCGCCAGGAATCGCAGATATTCCGCCAAAGCTCCCATTTCTACCGAAGACATAAAAAGCAACCATGAGTGGGTATTCAGGATTCCCTCTGGACCGGGCGCTAAGAGAACTTTAGATTTGTCCATTTGCTTCTGCTCACCGCTGAACGGGCATGGGCTCAAGCGATGCACATGAAATCCATCCACTCCGCAGATGCAGGAACCAAAGCAATAACAGGGTCGACCAGACAGCATATCAGCTCAAAATTGCACAAGGCCAGTACTTACGCTCAAAGCCTTGTGGAACTGCTTCAGGACCAAGAAGCATGCGGATCTACGCAAGATGACCTTTTTGAAGCCCGGGCTTACTATATCTCATTACGGGGCGCTGTGGAGTTTGAGAAACGGAGCTGGCAAACATGCTTGCAGTCATACTCGGAGGCCAGACTCATCTATGCTTGCCTGGCGATATCGGGGAACACAAAGCGCGACGATGTCTTCAAAGATCTTCTGTCCACTACCATCGACCCAAGCATACGGTACGCGGCTTATCAATCCAAACTTCCTCGAACAACCACAATAGACACCATCGTCGCCCGTTACATACCTCGAGATGATAATAAGTATACCCAGGAGATATTGAAAACATATCCAGACGCCTTGAACGAGGGCGGATCCGGGCAGAAAAAAGGAGCTGGCGGAGAAGCACAGGACGTGCCCAAGACCATTCGATGGAGGTCGCGGGAGGTCGATCTGGAAGATGCATCGACGGCTCTGGCCTTAGCCGTAGTATCAGGTGCCGAATCCAAGCTGTCGTCTTTCTTATCATCAAATCCGGACCTAGATGCAAAAGCAAAAGCCGCCGCATACGACGATGTTCTAATACCTAGTCAAGATGCTGTGGACTCTACGAAAACAGCAATCGATGAGCTTGCTAGCGAAGGCGTTTCCCAAGGTGACCGGCGCATGCAAGCATTGCAGATCACGCGAACAGCAGTCAATTACGCTCTGGTCGGATGGAGAATAGGGAGAAATCGGGTCCTTTGCGGCAGTCAAGATGGAGCCTTACTTGAAGATGAGATGAACCAGAAACCCCGGCGACCAAGGAAAGACGGCAAACCACACAAACAGCAAGAAGAAGGAACGGGTCGAAAGCTTACACGACTCCGCGAACGGGTCGTGTTGTACGATGCGACTCTCCAGAGCTTAGACTCTGTGAAAGGTCTTCCCGGCGTCGCTGCCGACCAAGCCTTCGTCCAAGAGCTTGATGTGAAGAGAGAATACTTTGCCTCCCTGCGATGCCTGGCCATCGCTCGTTCCCATGCCCTCCTATCCAATACCAAAAACGCCCTTGCACTCTTCGCCCGCGCTCTCGACCTCTGCCCTCAACTTCCTCCATCAAGCCAAACGGACACTTCTCCTTCTAAACCACCAAACCTAGAAGTCAACCCATCCCAAACGTCCTCCCTACACACGCTACTCCAAGGCCTCGTCCATCGTCATCACGCCCTTGTCGAGCTCCACGATATTTACGAGGCGGACGTCAAAGCTGCAGACGCAAAAGCTAAGACGGCGCTCCCGATGATCGAGCGGTTGAATGAATTTCCAGTCAACGGCGCGGACCTCAACAATCTAGTTACCTACCCGCCGAAAATCCAACCCATACCCGTGAAACCATTGTTCTTTGACTTCGCGAGCAATTACATCGAGTATCCTGGCAGAGGGAGAGAGAAAGATGGCGGGAAAGTGGATGTGATCGAGGAGGCAAAAAAGGAGACGAAGAGAGGATGGTTTGGGTTTGGTCGGTAGAGCAATCTTTCAGCTCAGCTTTACTCTACCTGCTATCATAGAGCAGCTCCGACAATTCTTATATGAATTTACGTGAAGCTTAAACCCGATAACGCCGTCCCTCCTCTGTGACATCGATTTCTCGCGACCCAAACTCCCAGGTGATTAAGACGCAATCACACAATGGCGACCCGACGAATATCACGTCTACTCACAGGCTCATCGCTCCGCCCCCTCGCCCTTCCAATCCCCCTCTCCCACGCTCATCCTCCCTTCCTTAATGGTGCACCCCGACCTTTCCTCTCACTCTCGCTCTCCCCATCACACCGCCTCTACAGCTCCCAACCGCCGCCCACAAAACGCTACACTTTCGAAGAGGTACAGTTTGGTCTTCTCATCCGCTCTCTCCTCCACCACCCTTAAACCTCAAAACCTAACCCCGCCTCCATAGATACAATCCCTAACCACCTCCCCCACCTCCCAAAAACCAATCATAATCGACGTCCGCGAACCCTCAGAGCTCGCTGCCACAGGCCGCATCCCCGGCGCCGTCTCCATGCCCCTGACCTCCAACCCGGACTCCATCTACTTGAGTGAAGAGGACTTTCGGGATCGATTTGGCTTTGAGAAGCCTGGTTCTGATGTAAAATGGGGAGGTAGTGACGGGGAGTCGCTGAGATAGACAGCGAGACGACGGCTACGGCGGGACATGGGGGTGCGGATCCGAGCGCTGATTTGGGGACTGGGAATCATGGGGGTGGGGATGAGGAAGATGGCGAAGGAGGCGGAGGAGGGAAAGGGGAAGAGGAAGGTGTTACGGAGGTGATATTCTACTGCAAAGCGGGCGTGCGATCGAGGGCTGCGGCGCAGATGGCTGCGGGGGAAGGGGGTTGGACGGGCGTGAGGGTTGGGGAGATGGCTGGGGGGTGGGATGAATGGATGGGGAGGGGCGGCAAGGTGGAGAGATGAGGTGTTATGTTTGTGGTGGGAGACGATGGCTTTGATCCGGCGTATCTTGGAGCTGGGGGCCCGGCTTTCATAAAGGTGGATATGCTCAACCATGTCTCCGGGGAGATATTGAGAAGTTATCATCAAAACTTAGAAAACGGTTACTAATTAGTACTCGTACTGCCTCGCCTAGGTAGGTGGAAAAGCGGAAATGGACCCCAATACCCGGAATGGCCTCCGGAACCGACCACGATAGTCATCCCGTCTAAAGATCAAACATGTTCTTGTTCATCTTCGATGTTCTCCTCATTTTACACCTCGCCGTTTCTGACTTGATCTCGACATCTACACCTTTTACACTCCGCTCTTGCAGAGTAGACACTCCTAGGAAAGAGAAGACATAGTGGTGACGAGATGAAAGAATTCGCCTCACTGTCCAGTCCGCTTTTCTGGCAGAATTCCGAATTGGGAATTATCAGAGCAGCACACGCATTCCAAAGCCGTGCAGTTCAATGTTTCCCTTCGCTCAATCGCCTATCAGCTTTTCGGCCGCTCCATTTCTTGCTACTTCTCTCATGTTAATCGGCATGTCTCTTAAATTTCTTACGGCTAATCGTATAGACATCGGGTCATGAATATTGTAATAAAAATTGGAAAACTCGAGATATGTGTGGGAAGGACTTCGATATGAGTCTGAGAATTTCGTTGATCTGAAGGCTCAAGGCCAACAGCCAAAAGGCGGACAGTTAGTTTCATCGAAAACACATGTTCCACACCTAACCAAGGCTTTTCTTTTGTTTCCGACATGACATGTATTGCCTCTTGCACTACTAAATCCACTAAATGTTTTCAGCAGAATGGCGGCAGAACCGAAGTTGACATTCCCGGTAAGAGAAGTCCATTCACCGAACGAGGGGGTCCAATTACCAAGGTGAAGGGGGCTCCTGTGCCGGTGACCTTGAACAGTTTTGGTGCTAATTTCACAATGTCTTCTCCCAGTCTCAACCTCAAGCAACGACAGAAACGCTCTTTCAGACAAGGGCTAATTTGGTCTATCGCTCTATTCCTAGCGATTCTTCTACATTTTCTGTGGACGGGAGCCGCCCATCAAAGATCAAGAAGCCGTCACATCAACACGGAGAATCTTTCCGGATGTGAGCAATATCATTCAGATTGCGAGACTACGGCACCTTTCATATTCGACTCCATCTACTCATTGCTCAAACAGTGGCCAAGCTCGTATGGAGCGAATGGGCATTCCATAGTAACCGTCAAGCTGCCGCGAGGTACGCCGCTCTATCATGCGAAGCAATGGGTTGGAGTACCCCGAAAGCCAACGTGGTTCTCTTTCGATCCGTAAGTCACACCTAGAGCTGCGTCACTATGTTCATGAAATCTAAATGTCTGTCAGAGAAATGGGTCTTGGTATCTATGCATCGACGGGCGTTACGTTTATGCATACATTCGTCACAACTAAAGAGTTAAAGCTATTGTATTTTGATGGACAGTCAGCCGTACTCTCAACCTATGGTACATTGGACTCACAGACCGCACTGTTGCGGCAGCATATACTCAAAGAGCCTGGAATAGAATTCACTTATAATGAGACCGCTCGTGGTTACGAATTGTGTGCATTAGCAAATGACATGCATGTGGACGGTATTATGAGAATGGATGTAGGCTTCGAGACACTCATCTGCAATTTCGAATCATCCCATTTGGTACAGTCGCATGTGGTCAACGTCACAATTCCAGGGATAGGCTCATCTCGAGAAGATGATCCCGGGCTACCTCAGGACCCAACTCGGCCACCGCCGCACGGTATCGGAAATATGTATGCGTCCAACAATGGTTGGGAATGGGTTCGTAGCGGCACCTGGCACTACGGCGGATATGGTCATATCGCAGGAAACCATCCTGAATCCAGAGTCGTTCTCAATCTCTGCGGCTTCGTCACTTTCTATGATCCTAACCTCAGAAGCTTGAGTGGAAAGCATCATGAGCTGATCGATGATGGACAGAGCTTCCAATCTGGTTGGGGTTTGCGAAGAGGACACCGTCTACTCGATGTAAGCGTGGAGGACTCAGCAATGGTGAAGACATGGGTCCGAACGGCGTCCGATATCGTCACGTCGCCAAACATTCAGGCTTACTCGTCAGCTCGTTGGTTTGAAGACCGAGTACCATGTTCCGGCATCAATTGGCAAGCACTCACCGAGACCATAGTGAGTCAACACAAAGGCCGCATAACAGAGATAGCTGCAGCCACGGCAAGATATCAGCAGGGCTTGATGTCACTTGAAGACTTTTTTGTTCACACCCACGGGCTTAGCCACGCAACACTCCAACCTTTTCTCCAATATTCCACAGGGAATTTAGGCTCTATCGAGGAAATCAAGCATGAGACGCTTCAACGGTGTGAGCTTCTCTACACCAAGCACATATCAAGCAAGGATTATAATCGATTCGAAGCGTTGATCAAGGATTCGGTGGAGATAGTGCTTCGCCGGATATGCTCTTGGGAGTGGGATACTTTTGTGTGGACTGAAAAGTATACAAGCAACCTCCTACCAAATGGTGGTGGTGCCACGCATGAAAAGACAACAAACATGAGCGGCAGCAACGCCGTGAAGGAGGAGGTCAAGACCTTCGCGCAGACGATCAAAGATTTCCTAAAGTGGATTAATTGGGACCTATGGACACAGTGTGAGGAGAAGTGTTCTTGGAATGTACGTGCACGCCGGCTACTCTTCTTCCTTACTTCCAGTCGCGTGGGGCAGCTGTCTAACTTCATGAGAGTACAACAGGAACTGTGCTATATTCCCATGTGGCCATTAGGTTACGCACCGGGGAAGCATCAGGGCGGTCCATACGGAGGGAGCAGCAACCTGACATACGCCGAGCAGCGGGATTTCTGGCGACCCCAATGCTTGGATCGTAAGGCATTCGACCGTGGAGGTGGACGTGGCCGGGATCCCGACCACCAGCTACCGGATGTACTCGTACCTGCAGACAGAGGATTCGGGAGCTGAATGTCTTTTTGCCGGTACTGAAATTTTCAGTAAGACGGTCTCTCACAACTTGCAGCAGGCTTCTTGTAGAATAATTAGTCCCAGTCCAATTTGATGCAGCAGTCGTAGTGCCTTTAGCTAGGTAACTACTCCCTGGCTTTGGACAGACAAACAAATTGCAATCTGTTTCGAAGCAGTATGACTGTGCCACTAGATTATGCCTCAGTCTGCTGGCATGCCAGGCTCTGCAGTGGCTTGCCAAGACCATCAACGAACTCCAGGCTCCAGCCTCATCCAGCGCCTTTCAACGACATCTATGGACGCCATCTATGGTCGGCCTGGTATGTAAGCTTGCTTCGCTTAGAATCATTCTGAGATTCGACAAGGAATTCCAGTCCTTATAGCTTGAGGCATTCCAAACAACCCACGATTATACGAAAACCTCCGCGCCAACGCCATGGGTGCCGAAAGCCATATAGTTAGCTGGCAAAGCGCCTTCTGGGGCACCGCGTTGATTGCATTGAACAGCATCACACAAGACATCGGTGGAGCCGCAGGTATTTCGCCCGAGCTGCGAGCCGGTCTTGCGAGCTCACCCTGGTTCTGCGCCTTCGACTCCCTTGACGTGGTAATTCTGGTCTTGAGCACGGCATATCGCTCGAGAAGCATCGTTCACTCTCTCCGTCATGTGGCCAAAAGACGCATGCCGGAAACCAAGAACAATGGCAAACGAGGACTAGCGACAGTGTTTGCTCTACGGGTTCTTCTACCTCTGACCGCGGTTCTCCAGTATGTCAAGGTCATGGGCTTTCAGGGGTTGCCTTGGAGTCAAGCTTACGCGACGATGTTCATGATCAATTTCCTGCTCAATGAATTGCTTGGCTGGATGGTGAGCGTCTCATACTCAGGCCTCGATGGGGCCTCCAGCCAGGAAGCTGGGCAAACTTTCCTATCCGCCGTTGCTCAAGACAGGAACAAGCTAGACACGCTGTGCTATTCTCTCATGGGAATCGCTCAAATCAGCCATTGGTTCTGGATTACCCATGTAGCGCTCACTGGTCCTATGGGGGACTCATGGGCAAATAAAGCACTGGGCGTTGTTAGCGCTGTTCCATTCTTCGCTCTTTATGGGCTGACGGCTAGTTCCTTGAAAATCATTTGCTATGTGCTAATTTTAGGAAACCTCTTCGTCAATTCGATGCCGTTCATCATCATTGGACTCTTGATTTGGTTCCTTCCGACCCTACCTTTCCGTTTTTGGGGTGACCGACTCCCTTCAGCCTCTTCTCCAATCTTCGTATTGGGCTTGACCGTCCTTCGGCTAGCCGCTATCTGCAGCACTTGGGTTATCTGGATCTATCATCTGGGCTTCTTTCATGGCTACCAAATGGTCGTATCTATAATTTCCGTCCTCGTAAGGACGGAGGAAGAAGTATCTAGTGACCTATATCGGGATAGGTTCAATATGGCATTCAAACCAGTGGTGGCACTAATACTTCTCTATTTCTTTGTCCTCTCTTGCTGCGCCTTAATAGCTTCCGCAGCGAAAACATCCGATACGGATAGCAGTGACGAGCCTGAAGCGGAGAACGGCAGCAATGACTCCCTGATGGCGAGCACTTTTCTGCTCATGAGCTTTATCATTGACGTTGTGTATTATCGCTGGACGTATGATCCATCTATGACATACAGACCTCAATGGACGGAGAGCTTAGGCTGACCTGGATGGAGAAGAACATTTCTCAGTAATCCACAGACCGTGGCAGGACCATGGTGTCCTTCTGTTAGATACACCGCCTGCCCTGCACCCTGCTTGACTGGGATATTGAGATTATGCAAAAAGAAATATGGATGCTTGTTGTTGGATAGGTAGGCCTTTGGTATCGAAATCAGGACGCTAGCCAAAAATCTATAGGATGAAGCTAGACGCTAATGGTCAGCGATAATCCGAATAGTATCTTCAAACTACAATGAGCGTGGATCATTTATCCGAGGTCCTAAACTCGCAATGAACGCCTGTCGTACAGTTGAGGAGGAAATACGATACGTCAGACAACTCCGGGTAAAGTAGGCCTCAGCTCTGATCCTGTCCCCTTTTCCATCCGTGAACTGTCTGTTTCACGCATTTGCTCCCACGTTTTTCTCTCTTTCTTTTCCCCCTTTTTTTTTTTTTTTGAAAAGCATAACATATCATGACATCGGAAATCGAGAGATCATGGAATCGAGAAGCCTTATGTCTGACAAGCCTCCACACCGCACGCATCGCGGATAGCAGGCCAAGGAGTCTTCACATCAATCTTTTCTCAATCGAGGCCGCGGATAGGCCCACTTCCTCATGGCAACTAATTGATAGCCGCGTATGCCTTCTCTCCTCTCGGTGAACACCCGAAGCGCCGCCTTAGCCGGCAATAAAGACGCCGACAATAGCGAATATGACTTCTGCGAATAGAGGCCTCACGAGTTTGGAGGGATGCTTGTGCTTTCCAGGCGAGTAGTTGGAGCACCCGTTGCTTCTCGACCAATGCATCCTTGTGCAGGGTTGTGGTATGTGCTATCTGGACGACTTGTAGGCCTTTTATGTCTAAGCCGCTTGCAGAGCTCTCATATTGGGTCGTTGTGTTACCTACCCTCTTGCAAACTACTTCGAAGCTGCAAACTGTAAAGTAGAAGGGATGGATCTCGGCGGCCCTTACGATTATGTAATCCCTTTTGACGATATCTCGAGTGGGACGATTTGTATATCTGCAAACCTCTGCTCGTATCTCCATTCGCCTTGCATGCAACCCCAAAACATACACGCCTCTACTAAAACAGTCTCAGCGCAGTGCTCATTCCCGAATGAATATGGAGAAATGAATCGAGAATCAGGCGACTCAGCCTGATTGAAGTCATTGAAGGATGAAATTTCAACTCACTATTTGAGTCAGGATATCACATTCTTTGTGAAGCCTACCCGCAAACAAACTTCGAGTTGTCCCTAAAATACAAAAGTCCTCAACCTCGCACCCCCATAAAGGATAGTAGAATCTCGATGCTAACGCCTTTACATACTGAGTTTTCATAAGGGGGGATTTACTGTATATACTTCGGTTGACATGATCTTCGCGATGGTAGCTGGAGGTGTCGAATGACGAAGGCGAAGGAAAGATTGATTCGGAGGGGTGATACTTGGCAGTTAAAATATAGAACATTGTTTTTGTGGAGGGTGAACTAAAATTAGAAAGGAGGAGTGAGATTGGGAAGTGGAAAACGGAAATTAGGTGCTATGATGATCAGTGCATCGGACTCCTGACGGCCTAAATAGATGAAAGATATCTCGCAGAAACGACATTACCTAACCTTCCTATCCCAGAGCCCCACTATCCCAATCTTCCCAATGCATTTGAATCAAAACTCCTTTGCCATCAGAAGCTCGGCCGCGGATATCAATGCTCTACCTGTCTATGCAAATGATTTACAGAATCCCATGAAATCACACGCACGTCGGAAAAGGGATTTTCTTACCCACCTTCCAAACCTCTAAAGACTTTGGTAGTCAGGACCACGCGCTCAGAATACCGATTCATGTTAAGCACGAGCACTACACAGCTATGAAAAAAAAAGGAACAACCACCAAGCGAACAGATTTTTTAGTACGACTACTTGAACGCTGATATGGTTTTCCGATTATAACTGGAGTTTGAGAGTAAGCTTGCTCTTCATGTCAATTACAGCGTCATGTATGCGGGCAATCGCGGATTCTCAAGCTGGGTGATCCATGGTGGACAGGATGGGAAATACAAGTACGTGATTAGGACTGCTTTTGCCAGTCTACCTGCCTAGAGGCGACGGGTAGATGCTTGGCGTCTAAAGAGAAGACGGGCGATTCAAGGATCTAATTACAAGCGGAAACAGGGGTAGGTCATTATGGGAAGCGGAAAGGAGAGGACCTCACGGCCTTTCCGAGAACACGAGGGGGCAATCATCCTGATATGCATTAGCGACTATCGTAGAATCGATTCCTGGAGGGGGAGGGCTACCTGTGGAAATATCGTTGCGAAAACCTTAATGTCCTCCGACCGCGGCGTAGTATGATGCACCCAATCAAGGTGCATACTCGCCTTCCCAATCATTCCCATGAGATTCAACTGCGCGTACGTCTGCCCTAGACAATAATGCGGCCCGGTGCCGAACACGAGCCAATTCTTCGTCTGCTTTTCTGCATCCCCCGTGATCCAGCGGTCAGGGTTGAAGGAATCTGGGTCGGGATATGCCTCAGGGTCGTGCAGTGCTGGCCACGTGGTCGGGATGACCATGGAGCCTTTGGGGGCGGTGTAGGTGTCTGTGACGGGGAAGGCTTTCTTGGCGACGTAGGGGACCATGATCACTGGCGGTCTATATCGCAGGGTTTCTTTGACTACGGCGCGTGTGTAGGGCATGTTTTCCAGAAGATCCATGCTGAAGCGCTGATGCTTGTCGCCTCCTCTGACTGCAAGATTTTCTGCCCGGACTTTGGCCAGGATTTCGGGTCGGTCTGCCATGAGCTGGAAGAGCCAGGTTGAGGCACTGCTGGTTGCGTCTTGGGACGCGAATAGGAATGTGAAGACAGTCATGGCGACCTCGAAATCGGAGAATTCCCGGAGTAGCTGAGTAGGCTTTTCCGAGGGATCGACTGTTCTGCCCTTTGCAATTTTCTGCCTGTATTTCTCCGAGGCTTGCATTGACTTGATCCAGCCATCCATAATACAGGTCACATCTCCACCGGCAGCCATTCTTGCTTTGCTCTTGGCGGAGCATTTGCTGAATTCGTCCAAGACCATGTCCGCAGCTTTTTTGCCATACCAGGTTTTGGTAAACGGTATTATAAACGGGAAGTTGACCAACTCTAGAGCGGCGGTGATATTGTAGTAGTCATCTGCAATCTTTTTGACCGCAGCATCTGTCATATAATGGCCGACGAATGTCCGACAAGACACAGCGCACATGAGTTCCCGAAATGGGGGCATAAATGGGATAGGTTTCCCCTCATTCTTGTTTGACATCTCCACGAATTTGGCGAAGTACTTGTCATAGACCTCCTCTTGCCCCGGAAGATACGTCTCCAACGCTTGCCGAGTGAACAAGCCATTGAGTCCTTTTCGGTAGTCTACATGCGCTTTGCCATCGAGGAAGACCCAGTTCTGCGGCCGAAGTAGCTTGACGGCGATATCAACGACGCACGGTTTGACGAATGTTGGGGAGTTGAAGACTTTTCGCGCCATGTCGCGAGTCGAAGCAATAACAACGAATCTGGGCGATTGGCATAAGTATAGATCGCGCCAAAGACAGGGTGTACTCACTTGTGGAAGACGGATACACAGCTCAATTCCCCACTCGCCCACTTCTCTTTATACTTGTCCATCTTCGGATTTACGGATTGTAAGAAAGGTCCGACGAATGGAGCCTTCCATGCTGGGCCTACGATGGATCCTTTGTTCCAGACGTACTTAACTAAATCAGAGGCATGAGCATAGGACAAGGCTTATATGGTCAAAGAGATCTCACATTGGTCGTATGCCACCAGCATCAGGAAGACGGTAAGGAGGAGATTGAAGCCGCTGGTGCCATTGTATACTTTAGAGAAGAGGCCATTGGTGGGGAGGGTATTACCGGCAGGAGGATACTGCGCGGTCGCCAATGGGGAGGCAAAACTTCCATTGACAACGGCGGCCATGGCGGGTCCGGACGAGAGACGGGGCGCTTATAGAAGGGTCGAGATCCAAGATTGTGGAGGCCGTGAAGCTTGTAGGCTCAAGAGAAACACTCAATTGACGCGATGCATTGAATTGGCCTTCCAAAGTCTAAACCCTCACAGCGCAGAGCAAAGGAGTCGGCATGGGAAGAAGCAAAGGGGATTTAGCACGATATGCGCCAAGACAATAAATGCATTTAGACGAGATCGCACTAGTCCCAAAACGCCAAGATCTCCGTCGGCAATTCTGGGTGCCGATGCTCACGCCACGCCTTTCGCGGTCCGCCTTCCGGATCTAGGTACCCGTAACGAATGTTCTTCTTTTTCTTGGGGTCAAATGACTGATAAGGTATCCAGAATACATTACGGTGATTCAAACAGTCCCTACTTACTCAAGCATGAAAGACCACGGTCAAGGTTAGAATATGCTAACAACACTGATGCGCTATGACCATGGGAGCCTCGTGGTCAAACAAGCGAAGCTACTGAAAGCTCAACTCCCCAGAATCTGACTTGCCCAAATACATTACCTTGTGATGTCGTGACTTTCCATTCTCATGACTCGCATTTGGTATGTTGGAAATTCCAAATCTCAATGTCCATCTTCGAGGACTCTCACGTCTCTTCATCGAACGTGCTGTACTTTGGCATCTTTGAGATGTATCGAATGTATGCCAAGAGGTTGCCTTGTCGCCTTACGCCCGGGAATTGGGCTGAGCAAACATGGAGCTGACCGGAATTCTTGCTCAATTCAATTAACCTAATCAGTGTCGTACCGCACCGTTCAGTCCGACATCAATCGGGTCAGCAGAGACTCAAGCCAGAAAATAGATTGATAAGCTTGCAATCTCGATCGACTTCCCTAGGATACGAGCTTCCATATTACAGAATCAGTCCATACTTTACTTCGACATCGATACGTCTTCATAGTTTCTCTGTCGTGTTTTGGTTGTTTTTCTTCCATGAAAGACTATGGCGGTGAACATCAGCGACTCAAATTTGGCTTCCTTCCCACAGCAAGGCACCGTGGATTGGATCAAATTGGGCAAAACTGGCGTGACGGCCACGGTGGCGATCTTGTCCAGAATATCCGCTGCACACGTCGATCCTTTCACGTTGACTGTGGCGCAAGCAATAGCGGATCAGTACAAGCTATCGAGTGTGGGAAAGGCGCGAATGAACGAATGTCTGCAGTCTTTGAGATCTTACACCAGCCTCGACGGCGCCCTATGGTTCGGATTTGGACGTAAACACATTGTCCACATTCTTGCCAGCACGACTCAAGGTATATGCACAGTAGCCCTGTGTGGCGGTCTTTCGGAAGTTTTATCGCCAGAAGTGGTTGCTTCGGTCCTGGATGAGCTACCAGCAACTTATCAGGCTCCTACGTACCTTCGTCCGTCTCTACTACAGTGGTCAGCGTTAGTCTCAAATTGTTCAGGAGTGGTCTCAACCTCGAACTTTGCTTTGGTTGCCGAGCACTTCATGAGCCTCGATGGTGAAGGGCTCATACTGCCGCTGAGAGGACTCGCCAAAAACCTCGTCGAGAAGAATCTGGGATCGCAGGTGGGACATTTGCGAGATTGCGGACAGCCTAAAGACGTGGCTCGTGCTCTACAAGCTATAGGAAAATTATCGTCGGGCAATTTGATCGGTATTGAGCTTCGTGGAGGTGCCATCTGCGGCCTTTTGGCAGCCTGGGCATATTGGTTCCTCGGCCTTGCCATTGAAATCCGGAAGGGTGGCACTTTACTATATAGAAGCGTTTCTGAAGACGTCCCCGTACAATTACTGGTCACGTACGCTGCTACTGAGGCGGAGTTTAGCTTTCTCGATACGCAATTGGCTAGCCAATCATATTACGTATGCAATATCTCTTCATTCCTGCAGGGACGTTCGCTGAACCAGCACGATGAGGGTCTTATCATGGCAGGCAGGATTCCATGGGATAAAGCGATTCAGATAACATTCGGAGCCGTGGGCCAAGAGCTACTCAACGCTCGTTTTCATTCAAGCCAGATCTTTGGCAATGGGGCTCGGATACTCGGGGCTTTGGCAAACTCTGAATCAAATAGTCTTGGCGTCTCTAGCTCTATGTTCCGGAACGACTATAATCCTTTTGAGAAAATTGTCGTTCACAATGAGGAATGCCATGGGAAAGGTCTCATCCTCTCTGCAATTGTGCAGTTCTCAGAATTGGCTTCTTTAGACAGGCACTTGATGGAAGAATGCCTCGAAAATCCGCTCGCCAAAGCATGTGAAGAGTATGAAAGTGCTATCACTAGATTGGCTATGCTCTGCGACCCCACAAACTGCCGGGGTGACAAGCGATGGGCGGACATCAAGCGTTACAAGAGGTTCTGTATCCCATCATTGGCCCAATTCTTGTTGATAACCGCTCGAAACCTGGCTCTAGTGCATCCTGAGAAATCTCTACGTCCTCATCGTGCTGGTTTAGAGTGCCTCTACACACTTATTGGATACCTTCCTCAGGTGCCAGATAATTCATCTCTTGATAATGAGAATCAAAGACCAAATTCGATAGTGCTCCTGAATACCATCGCAATGGTACAAGTATTTCAGACTGCTGAGCTGATCTTTACTGGAAGATTAGATCAAGGGGTCGACTCACCAAGCAAAGCAGGTATGGTGCCAGCTGCGTATTCAGCAAATGGTATGACCATCTACTTGGACCTCTTACGAGAGTTCTCCGACAGCCCAGGCGCTGCGGCTATGGTCCATGTTGTGCCTGGTAATCTCGGACTTGAATCTGGACGCACGTACAACATCGCTCGGGATTCAGATCGTAGCGGAGAAGTGAAATATGAGGCTACCAACTACCAACCACAGTCCTCTCTACCTTCGTCAATGGATACTAGTAGTGCCGAGCTGGCTGTCAATCTCGTGGTGAAAGAGAGTATTGCGGGCTTATTTGTGGACTTTTGCTTTACTCTGGCCAACAAGCCGCTATGCTCGATAGGGCCAACCGAGTTACTCCACAACCTTGCGCACATGTCATACTCTGTCGATTGCTCCCGGCGCCAATGTCCTGAGTTGAAAACGCCTTTAGATTCTGTTTTCACCGTTGAGGGCGAGGGCAAGGTCGATCCGAAAGCCGACGTTGAAGCAGGAAGGTTGGTTGTCATACGCCGATTACAAGGTAATCCAATTGCTCGGTCTGTCGCTCTGAACCAAATCCCTACATTTCCTGAAGATGCTTGGAATGCCGAAGGCAAGCCCTGGCAGTCTTTCAAGAACGAAGTTCGACATGAGAACATTATTCTGAGATCAGATGAATGCTGGTCTTGTTGTATAAAGGCGGCTTTACGCCACTCCAAGAAGGCAAGAGGTGTTCTACCCGTGGTATATATCCTTTGAGTGTCCATTGTAACTTCGCGCGGAAGTAGTTTTGATCACATCCGCAACAACGTATCTGTTCAGTTGAAAAGGACAAAGAACCCAATCGTTTCGCACTCTCTAGTTATCGTATGAGACAAATTGCTCTCCATTTTCCGATGTGCCAAAGGGACGAGCGCAGGGCGTGAGATTTTGGACGATGTGCTTGCTCAAAGAGTAGATTCAGCAAGAAGCCTTCCTCGCACGCCTCTGTCCCAGTACGTGTATTCAATAATGGCGCTTGTATATGATCTGAACGAGCAAACATACCCTATATGTAGTACTCTGTAGAGGGCAAGGGTTGCATAATATGCAGGGTTATGCTGCAACCTGGGAATGATGGGACGCTTGACCATTTTTGGCCCAGCGCCACAAGACAGCTATCCAAGGAGCTTTTGCACAGACACTCGGTCTCTGATCATTCTGTACCGCTTCGATCTTCCATCTAAACAAGTCGAGCATTTACCGGCGAGCGGACGTGCGACTATGACACCGGAGCGCTCGCGACACGCGCAAGTCGTCTTGATCGCTGCGGTCGTCGTGCTAGCCAATCTCGCTATTTGCATTCATCGCTCCTCGCGCGTCTATCTGTTCCAGCAATCTCTGTGCCTACAGCATTTCCTGGCTACGGATCCGCCAAACATTGGTCCGCAATGGAGAATCGAGGAGAAGTTGTGTAGGATACACGAGATACAGTCTCCACTATCGCTTATCGAAGGAGTCGACGCCTTCCTACAATTGCTTCCTGGTAAGTACTCATGATCACCTCATCCTTCCAGAAATCCCCGTCATTGTGAAAGATTACTGATGATATTCGGCGTCTCAGCGCTTCTAGTGCTTGCGACATATCAAAAACTGCTTCCAGTTCTGGGCTTGCGCCGCTGTCTTGTAATAAATGTCGCCTGTTCAGGTTGCGGTATCCTTTTGTCGCTTTTCTTATGTGAGTCCCGTATCTCTTCCAAAGCCCTGGAGCTCCCACTGAATGAAGTCTAGTCAGTCTTCATCAACCCTGGGCAACTACCGCAATTCTTCTGACATTCCTTTGCGATCTCATCGGAGGCGGTGATCTGACTCGTATAACTTTGTGTATCACGGTGATTGCAACTCTATTACCACCAGCTGATCTGTCAGTGAAATGTTCTTGTCAAGTTTATTGTACCGGAGCTAACAATAGTTAGAACCAGTACAAATAATCGTATCAGTGCTCTCTATATATTGGCTAGCGTAGGCGGCTCGGCGCTTGGATCGGTACTATTATCTCGTCATGTCTTTCTTCTGAATTGGCTAGGCTTTGGCTGCTCGGTGGTTGCCTTAATGTTCAACGCCTATGTACCTCCCGCACTCGGGAAATCTTCGGCATCGCTAGATACCTCTGCTATTGATCTCCTCTTGCATGACGGGGCAGAGTTCCAACATTCGTCTCCTGAGAAGTCGAGAGCGTAACTCGTATCGTCCTGGATTCGTGGAAATCCTCCCTTGAAGCGGTCAGGACCCTTTTCCAAGTGCCTCGTCCCACATTGACAGTGATTTGGATCTTTTTACTATACAGCTTCACAACCCGAGTAGAGGTATTGAACCCTCAGTATATTTCCCTCACGCTTGACTGGTCTTTGGCAACGGTGAATTCGCTACTGGCAGGAAACGCCTTACTAGCCGCAATGCTACTATTCGCACTTCCTACCGTCCGCAAGGTCTATCTGGAGCCTCGAATGAACGATCAACAAGTCGATCTCCTGGTTGTCAAAGGTTCTTTAACGTTGAATATTATAGGTATGGCCGGCTTTTGCATTTCAGTTGCTTCGCCGCTTTACATAATAGCTTTGTCCATCTACACAAGCGGAAGCTGGCTTTATGACTCCCTCACAACCTTTGGCCTCACGTCATTGTCAGGGGATCAGAAGCCAGCGGGCTTCCTTGTCCGCACTACCTTGGTTCAGACTATCGCAGGGCTCGTCGCTGCACCTTTCTGGTCGAGCATCTTCAGCTTGTGCTTGAAGAGTAAGTCCTTGCCAACGGGTCTGCCATTTGCGATTAGCGCCGCTCTCTTTGGAGCGACCTTTGCTCTCTCTCGATCGCTTCGTGGTCAAGGTACTCGCAGTCCATTGACTTGAAACGAGCCAGCTGCATTCATACTTGCAGCTTGCATTGCGTCGCATGGACCTCGGTGATATAATGTGTTATCGCCATAGCACTTGGCGCACCTCTCCATGCAGAAGTACTTACGTAGAGGGCTAGGTTAGGAGAGGTATGGCATATTCACCATGCGTATCTACAATGATCGAGCTCAGGAAGAGAAGAGAAGGAAAGAAATTCGGCCCGTTACAATAATGAGGAATATGCACTATTACGATGATAATTCCGGGCGTATTGTTTAGACTTTACTCCATGCAGGTCGTGGGGGTCAATTGAGATTTGTTTCAGGACGTTGATCCGGGTACATGAGTTACACCAGGGTCTCTCTCTATCCTAGAGGCCGCCATGATTGATAATTCATCGTTCCATCTATGGAAAATGTCACCTGCTACTTCTAATTGGTCGCCCTCTCAATGAGTATGTTCCGGCTAGATTTCTGGTCGCCGAATTATCGCCCCATGCATCGAACAAAACGAACGCATCGATGCGCACTACCACCTGCATTGGAGTCTGCTACGCGGTAAGAGAAGCTGAACATCGGTCGACAAATGAGCACTCTTGCAGACCTATCAACAATCGATCTTAGTGTTCTGAAGGCGCCGCTATCTGAAAGAGCAAGACGTTCCAAGTCCCTTGAGGCCACAAAGCGAGTTGCAGAGTGACCGGCTGGCACTTCGACATCGTTGTACAAAAGTGGAGGTCGAACACTCATGAGATCTCGTAGCCATGGGCTTTCTAAGCATAGATATCCTCAATAAACTAGGTACCAGAAACGACATTGGCTCGGACAGTCTGTATTTAGCAGGTCAATGATATGACCGGGTTTGAGTTCCTGTCCAGCTAACATTGAATAGCTGCGAATGAGCTGGGACCTTTAAAAGATCCGACATGTAATCTGGCCGATACAAACTTCGAATTTTTTTTTTGCCTCAGCGAGCAGACTTGCTGCAGGCTTCTCTGGATCTCGCGCGTTAGATGAGCGGAGAATATACCAAAGTACCGTTCGAAGAGTTGACTATCGAGACAGCAGCAAGTGGCAACCCACCGATCCGCTTCAAGGATGGATAGGAGACATAAGTGATGAAGCCGCCACTCGCCATTGGAGCACATGTCATAGAGACCGCTTTTATCAAAAGCAACTCAACACTAACCTCGACACATGAAATTATAAAGAACGCAAAGCGTCAATGTTACTATCTCTATACTCGTCTCAATACTTCAGACAATTGACTGCTTTGGAGCTTTCTAGATGCCGCCGCCCTGACATCTCAATTCTTCCCGACTTTTCCCTATCCCGCCGCCGTGTAAAAGTAGCTACTACTTGGGGAAGCCAGCGAGCTACTGTCAACTTAAATTTCGGGGCATCAACACGCTCGCAGCTACAATTCTCACAACGGAGAAAGCTATACTCGCACAAGCATGTGGATGCATCTGAATCCCCAATCGTGTGAACGAGCTAATGGCCATGTTCGGTGTTTTATACAACAACGGTGGCGCGAACCTGGCTCTTTGTATCGCAGCTCAGAGATACGACAAGCAATACTCCTATATTCCAAGAACCAAAGCAGCTGCTTTGCTCGGCGTATTGAAAGCGAAACAGTTGGCGGACTTAGCTGCCATCACCACCTCGCTAGATCTGTTGCCGACGCTTGCTTCCAAGGAGGACCTTGACAAAGCATCGCTCAATAAAGGACACTTATCTCAAAGAGGGTGGAATAGAACGCCAGAAGTACTTGGATGAAGAAGTGGTCTGCAGAGAGGCGTTCGCGAAAGTATACGATGGTAAAGAACTGCAGAGTACCAAGGAGCTAGGCTCACTAGCGCTGCGATAGATCAAACAAAATTGATTGCTGAGCCTACGAAGGCTTTCGACATGTTTCGAGGATGTGAAATCCAGGCAGAGCAGCTGATGCTAGCGAATGAGAAGAACCCACAACAGGATTTAGCTATTGCTGCGAATGAGAAGGAGAAAGAGACATTCAGGCTTGCGGGGTCAATTGGCGCGAGTGCTTCCTTGTTGGTTCAGACACAATCAGATATTCGTGGGGCTCGTCGGAGTGCTGAGTATGTATCGATTTCAAGTAATTGAAGCAGACTTTACACCTACTGGAAGAAGCTGTGCATCTGGAATAGTCTGAGGAGATACCATTCATTGCTGTCCACTGTGTCAGATTCAGCACTCACTCTTAGAAGTAACAATAGCCTTCGTCCATCATCCTTATAGAATTAATTTTTCAGATGTATCAATCTGAGGTCACCTCCTAAAGATTTGCAATCCTTCCTAATCAAGGTTCAATCCATATTCTCACGCCAATCCGGTTGGCGTAAAATCCACCTACTTGGTACTACGTGAGTATCCTTCTTCAACTACTTCAACTACCTTGGCTGGAGACGCTACTGCCTGGCTCTTCTTTTTTTCTTTTTTAGTAGCGGCAATATAGGGTTAAGTGCGAGTTACACTGTCGTAGTCAAGGAGAGTGCGATACTAGAAGGGTGGTACATAATCATCATCGTAATCTGAATAACCCGGACGAAGCCATAGCTATGAGCCTAAATGCCCGAGAGTATTCGAAACACCAGGATTCTCATGTGTAGCCTTTATGGACAGCAGTGATTCTAGGATCTAATTCGTCTACACAAGGCAGCATTAATACGAAGAGATCGTAGCTTATATATCCAAACTCAAGGTCTCTTATCAAGCCTCGCATCTTGAAGATTCGTACTGACGAGCATCAAGGTAGCGTACCACCTGGTCCACGGGGTTGCCCTCGGGCTGAAGGATACAGCCGGGCTTTGCGTAGCAAAAGAATCGCTCTCGCGCGCCATTTAACAGAAGTTATTCATTTTCATGACGCCTTTCCTAACCTCCACTCAAGTTGCCGACCGCTCCTATCTAATTCGTGTTAATCTCCGCAATTCTATCAAAGAGATTTCACCATCACCTGAAACTGGTAAAATTGTCAATTTAGTGATGATATCGACACGAGACACTGCGTTTGCACATTTCTCAGGAACGACGGTTGCGTCATCTGCAACGCAAGACGAGTACACGGTTCTGTGAAACGCAAAGCAGGAAGCGAAGACTTCGTTCTGAATAATCGTCGTGGCAAATTCGAAATCGAATCGAGACACAGCATTTCACGTCAAAGAGTTCGCTCGTTCAAACAAGTCATGTACAGAGGCGCAGGACGGGACAGAAACGACTGACTGAAAAAGTTTTTTTGGTTCACAATTCTTTGTCATCATCTTAGTCAGTGCCACTTAAGCAGAGAATTGAAGGATACCGATGACTTGCCCGACTCGACGAGAATTCGTTTCAGTTCTGAGCTTAGTCACCGGTCAAACATGTCAAGAATTCTCAGGGACGGAGAGATCTCACCCTGTTTCTAACTGGTCACTGTATTGTCTATAGATTCGTGAAGTGTTGGTGAGAATTGGGGCTAGAAGGGCTGTCATTACCCTTGAAGCCCAATGTTCGCTCGAGGAATTGAAGACACGCAATATGGGCATTCATGGCATATACTGTGTGATGTCCGATGTACTAGAGACGCTGTTGTAAGAACCGCCACTTGCTACTAACCGCCACTTGCTACTCCATGGCGTTGCTGCATCTTGAAAATCCTGAAACTGTCGATCAGCCAGACAATGTATCAATGGACGATTCTAATTCGAAATCACTCAAAGCGTAGTCATCTAGCTTGATATCCAGCTTCTCGCTCAGCCCTACCGACACAACACTTTGATATTCGATGATCCCTGACCGAGTCCATTGTGTTATACTAACCACAACGCTAAACCATTCTGAGGTTTCGAAGCTGGTTTTCGTTGGAAGCAGAGGGCAGAGTTTCAACGTCAGTTCAGGGTCTACGAGGGCTGTGATTGGTTGACTCTAATTGATGCCAATCGGCAAGTTCTATCAACACAATGTATCTCCTGACGCACAGCTTAGATCAGTTGCTTTCAGCGCCAAGAGTTGATCAACTCTGGAACGTTGTCTTCAAATCGCTGCTTCACTCGTCGACTCTGGTGGTCTGAAGATTTAGGGTTTGCTAACCGAGATCACGTGGAAGGTGTGCTTGCAACTGAGTCCTCCTTTGTACCAACTTCATCCTTGTTACCTTAGAATTTATTTTTTGTCTTGACAAAGCAGTGTTAGAGCCTCGAGTAAACCGTCTAAGTCGAATATTTCCCTGATCCAATCCCCCAAAAACCGACCGCACACTCAACTCCCCTCAAAACTGTCGAACATTCCCCACCTAATTCCGCCCATCCCCCAACCCTCCCCCAAACCCCTCCCCCTCTCCCCCGCAATCAAACAGTCCCACACCCCACCCCAAAAACCTTAAACCCCGGCAACAAACAACTCCCATCCAACACCGTGAACGCCGCCCTTTCCGTACATCCCTTATCGGCATACATCGTAAAAACAATCCACATCGGTGGTATAACTCAATGTCCATGCGCCCCTGTCGATGGCCATACAACCCCCATCCACGGGAAGGGTGGCGGTGGAGTCCGTCGTGCCGGAGCAGTCTTTGGTGAGCCAGGTGTTGATGTGCACGCTGGTGGTGAGGGCGGGGAGGAGGGTTGTGAGGAGGAGGAGGAGGGTGGGGGCGCATTGTTGAGGGGGAGAGGAGGCTGAGGAGAGGGGTTAGTGGGTCGCGCTCGAGCTTTGATGGGGCGCGTGGAGTTGAAAGGATAACGTGGTTTTTGGTATGATTGGGTACTAGAGGAGACGGGGAACGGGACGTCGTAGAAACAGGAATGTGGAAGGCTGGACAGAGGCGTCGACGGTCGAGAATGGGGAACTCACATTTTCTATGTATTTCAAGAATTGGGAAGCTCGGAGGAGAATGGTCTGGGTGCGTGTTGTTTGTTGAAATATTGAGAGGATTCAGGTACTTGATAATTAAAATATATATTTTGACTGTGGATCCAACCCGATGGGCTCTCAACGAGTTATGTTGACTCCGCGGCCATCCGGAGACCCTAGTCCACATCGAAACATGGTGACGTATCAGGCATTGAACAGATTACTTCATTTATTGTCTAACCATGTGTGGAACTCAGGCAATCGTGCAAATTTCAGGGTTAATCTATTGCTCGCCCATGTGTGTCTTGCCGACAACGATTGCCGATTTTGGCCTACGTCACGAGAAAGAGGATAAAAGCCTCATTGTTCCAAAGCGGGATGAGAAAAGAAAAGCAGGTTCCCCGACTCTGGAAGCAACAGCTAGAAAAATGCCAAGCGACTTGCCAACCCCACCCCCTCACCCCCCAAATTAGAATGCCTACCATGTGTCCAGCATTCCCCCATCAGCAATCGCCCCGCACGGCCCATTGCTCACTATAAACCCGTCGTCAGTCCCACTCGTCTGGAAATAATCGCCTTTGAACTGGCCAGGCGTGCAAGTATCATCGAGAATCGCAAAGCAAGTACCATCGAGGAAAGCGGTGCCTGTGCAGCTCGCCACCGTCTGGCAGGCGACGCAGCAATCGTAGGCGGAGTAGCCGTCTAGTACGTAGAAGCTCTCCGTGTTGCTCTTAGTAATGGCGGTTATGCCTTGGTTGCCGTTGGCGCGGGGATGATGTTATTGGATGCGCAGGCCCCGTAGGTGGTTGGGCCGGGGACGAATGCGGTTGAGGTCGCTGGGGGTGTTTGTTAGCTGAGTCTATGAGCTACAGAGGGCTTGGGAAGACGTGGGAAGTTGAGAGAGTCGGGGTAGTTGGCTGGGATTGCTTGCTAGGCTACGAGAAGGGTATACTCACTGGTGACTGTTGTGGTGCTCGTTGTCGTCGTAGTCGTTATCGTCGAAGTCGTGCTCGTGGTTGAGGCGGTGACGGTTGAGGTTTCAGGAGCTGGAGTGACTGTTTCTGTGGTGGCCGTAGTGAACGAGCTTGTGACCGTAGCTGTGGATTGTGGTAAGGTAGTTGTGCTTGTTTTGGTACCCGTCACGGTGATAGTTTTTGTCGTGACCGCTTCTATAAACTTGACACAGGATACAGACTGTGGATATATAGGAGGCGATATCACGGTTGGCTTGGGACCGGGTTTGCATCTTAATACATTGTTCGTGTTGACTGCCCTGGTATCGAGCTTGTTGATATCCCGGCCTTTGATCTTTGGCACATAACCGGACTCCTGACTTATAGGTGTAAACCCGGGTGGCGTGGGTACTGTACTCGTGGAAGTTGAAGTGGTTATCTCAGTGGAGGTTGAGGTATCTATTTGCGTTTGTGTGGTTGTTATTGTAGAGGTTATGGTACCAGTCGTAGTTGTAGTCACTGTATCGGTGACCTTTGGTAGAGTCGTGGTGGACGTCTGCGTAATTGTAGTTGATGTAGTTGCTGTAGTCGGCGCAGGCGTGATAGTTTTGACCGGGGTCACAGTAGTTTTGGACGTGAACGTAATAGGTATAGAGAAAGTTTTAGTCGACGAGGGCACTGGGCGAGTAGACTTTGAGGATAACTTCGTAACACATATATCTTGCGAGTAAATGGAGGTGCCGACGGCGACACTGCGAAGTGTGAGCAAAGCAGCCCAGACCGGGAGAGTGAAGTGCATCGCGAAAGGTCAGTGCTGTGAAGGGTTGAGGGAATGTGCCTTGTTGTTGATCCTCTTTATATATACAGATAATGTGTAATGGAGTTTTGTTCGAGCCAGCCGAAGAATCAGACTCGTCAAAAGCAACTCCGCACTCGGTACATGAGACACCCCGATAGGTCACTTGAGAACAAACAATCTGTCGAAGGTGTACTGACTATTGAGAACTAAAAGCAGGTTTTTGTTGCAGCCAATTACCCATTGGCGGAATGAGCATTAGGAGAACGCCAAAGGGAGAAGCAATGTCGATCTAGAATCACTCGACCCGGGCAACATTATCAAGTGCCGATCTTTCATCGAATCAAGGTCATCCATGTTTGGAATGTCTGCGTTGGCCTGAAAGGAGCTGTATTCTCAAGTCGAGCTGCCATCACTTTGTCCTGACATTTCATTGAATTTGTGTGGGTACGTGATGAGAGAAGCTCCTCGCATCTCAAATCCTCACGGCTCAGCAGCCCACCTCATCGAGATCGTATCTGTAAGTTGGCGGATGATCTTCTAGGTATGTTAAGATCACCAAGTCCTCGCTTGTTGATACGATGATCACGTAGTCACAGAACAGATCTAGATGGGTTCGTGAAGCGGTTAGGTAGGAATAAGTTGAACAGTTCCAGACCCAATGGAACAATTCTCACCATGTGCGAACTTACTACGATCGTAGCTGGGCTGAAGACCCTGTGGTAATATTCTCCGTAGTGGTCAGCCTTTCAATTCACGCAAGAACGCTATTGGTGCAACTGATCGCTTAGGTGAAGTTAAAGGATCCTGCTAGATACTAGTAGCGGAAGCTAGGTCGAGCGACTGCCCCTTTGAGGCATGTGTCAGTCACACAGTGAATTTTGACAGCGGGTTCCGGGCATTCGCTTGAGAACTTGCGATCAGCTCAGGGGTCAGCTAGATCATTGTTCAGTTCGGAGGCCTCCTATGGCACTTCATGTCTTCGAGCCGGAGGTCGTTTTGGACACTAACAAACCCACTCGATTCACCATCCACCATCCTGATCGGTAGACGGGCAGTCAAATCAGGCAGGGCTTTCTAGAAACACAGGGTCCAGTCCGCGAGTTGCGGAAGAAACCCAATAATGAACGATTGTTGAGGTAGAAGACGGAGAGATAAGGTACGCACTGAGGGTTCCATTACTTTCCAAGTACCGACTTAGCAAAGAATTCGCGAAGGACTTGTCCACTCTGTCGAACAAGGGATGAGTACTATCCCGCTACCGACGACAGTGTAGTTGAAGTTGATAGAAGGCGGTTGAACATTCCCAATGAAGCGTTGGCCATCCACTTTAGGCGAGTTGCTAAGCGATTGGCTCCATAAGGTCGTCCTAGGTAGTGATGGGAAGCCGTCGTGTGACGGTCATTACACGTCTGTCATTACACCGTCAGTCACGTCACCATGATTCAACTTGACAGCTAACTATTCTGGGTATTAGTCTTTCGCTGAGTACTCTATGTATAGTAACAGGTAAATATTGGGGACATCGCTCTTGGGAACGCTGTATCCAATCATTTTAGCGCCACGTGATGTCTTGGCGCTTAAGTAATCCTGACCTGACCGTCACGATACCACGGTGACGATACGGTCATTACTGTCACGCGCCAACTTGTCATGTCATATCCCATCACTAGTCCTAGGCTCCTACCCTCGGGTCCAGACCACCAATGGTTGAAGCACGGGACGAAGAGGATTCCTGTCTTACGCTAGGATCTCACAATCAAGTCCCCGTTATGCAGCCAAGAAATTGATAAGGTGGTTTGATTAGACTTAAGGTTAGCGCTGTAAATCAGTCTGTAAAAATCCTAGGCTAAGCCCTTACCCTACCCGACTCAGATCCGCGACAAAGCTTGGCGCCAACGCACTAGATCTTTTTACCGCTAGTACGTAAACGCGAGTGAGAACAAAGAGGAATCCGGCTTTTATGGCCATGGTGGTGGAAGAGACATCCCGTAGTGATGTGGCCTCCGTCACCTCAATCTACTAGTCTCTGCAGATCTCATCGCTGTTCATACATCTCCAGCTTTACATCCGTCTAGTGAAGCTGACTTGACTCCCGCTCAAGGCGTCAAATTCACGGCCAGGTACTTCACACGTGGGGGGGCACCCAAGACAGCGTATCCAGGATGGTCGAGTTATAAGGCTATACTGAGGCTAGTTTGTTAGACCTGAACACGAAGAGCCCGTCCTTCAGGGAATCTGTAGTCAACATCACTGTTTCGCCGAGCATAGCTCCATTTCTTTTAGACAAAGAACTATGAGAACTTTGCCTATCTCTTTTGTTCTAGCAATTTCATCTTACACTGCCTTTGTACGATTCACCATGGGAATAGCCGACCTCAAGATGGGATCAGCGTCTCAATACAATCCTCTCCAGCATTCCGTTTCACGACCCCGTCTTCGCGGTTCAGCAGGAATACCGTTTACCTTGGAAAGATTATATATGATTCTATGTCCAATTATGTTCACCCTACTACTCATCCAGATCCAGAAGTTAACGGATAGATACTGATTTGGGGACGTAGAAGCCGCAAGCCGAATGTAATCTATAAGCATCTGTCCGTCAGACTAGGCGGTAAGTTTGTGGCGGCACAAACCGAATTGCAGGTCGCTATGCTGCCTACCCTTTCCTTTGTTACATTTCCTTACCAATTTCATTCTGCTTCCTAGAAAGATCAAATTATTCAAGCTCTTATAATGCTATATACCATCTTTCATAATATAATTTCGGTCAACCTTCTTTATCTACGTTGCTTCAAAGAGTGACAAGGAAAAACTGGTCAGAGTGTGTTCTCTACCAGACACGAAACACTCCATTGTCTATTCCAAGAAGTGCGACACTGTGCGAGTCTCTGATGTGATGCTTCCTTCAACCAATGGCGACAATCACCAAAAGGAATGGCTCTGTAAGCCCTGTTTCAAGATCATTCAATGATTCAAACAAAGAGCGTTCCTGATGTTTACCATCTACATCGACTCGGACACAATAGCGTCACAAATAGCACAATGGCGACGGTGCACAATGACATTGTCTTTTTTTTTGTTACCATTTGTTGAGTATATCACTATTTCTCTTATTATATACTCCCCTATCTCACCCACTACATATACCATAAAATCACATATCCTATCCTGGACCTCAAATCTGGACAACGATCGCACTTCCGTCTATTTACAGAATACCCACAAGGGACCCATACAATCAGTCATGTCTCTATCTTCGTCCCCAACGCTCGACCATGCTCCGAGTCATACACCTACATCATCCGAAGCTTCATCAGTCACTCCGCCAGTTACTCCACCCCGAAAAGGAGACCTAGGGTACACTCTTGTCAACAATGTTGGGGGTCTGAGAGCTTTCCTGGATGTCCTTATCAAACACATGAACATTCCACCCAAATTGTACTCCAAGGCACACTCTTTACCTGGTGTAAAGACCACTGACACGCGTTCGAACTCAAGACCGGAAGTCCTATTCGAGACCGCCAGTCCGCCGCCTTCAAGACTGTTTGATCTTTCGAAGTCAACGCCGGAACTGTACGTCGATGCTGAAGGAATAAGTCTTTCCCGTTCAGGAGAACTGTCTATTCTCATTGTTCATCTCGAAACGGATGTGTTCTCGCACACCTTCCTTGTCCACGTGCACGTGCTAGGCCATACTACCTTCCGCACAAAAGACTCTAGCGGGGTCCACTCACTGAAGACACTATTCGAAGACAATCGGGTAGCGAAAGTCCTCTTCGATTGTAGGATGGACTCGGACGCTATATTCGGACAGTATGGAGTCCTCCTAGCAGCGGTCATAGATTTGCAGCTGATGTGCCTTGCCTCTCGAGGCGGTGGTGGACTTCGACTACCCGGTCTAGGAGATTGCCTGCTCCAAGACCTCAAACTAAGTAGGGAAGAGCAAGAGTGGGTCAACCAAGCAAAAGCTCGTGGCCAAGCACTCTGGCGTCCAAGGTGTGGCGGTAGTATGCAGAGGTTCAATGACAACCCCCTACATGAGGATATTGTCAATTACTGCGTGGTGGACGCAGCATACCTACCCCAACTATTCAAGGCTTATAACGAAGCGTTGGGTAATCGTGTATCATTGCTGGCAGTTGATCATCTATGGGGAAATGAGCATCTGGACTGCACGGAATCTGGAGTCTTCAGCTGGGAGTGCAGAATTTTACAGCTTTCGAAGATGCGGGCTGAACACGCTCTGGATCCACACTTCAGAGGTGGAACCAGCTACAACTCTTGGTCCAATTATTACAACCCATACGACGACGATTATTATTAGTGGTAGGGGGCCTGCATTGTCTATGTATTTGGAGTTGGACGCTGATCTTGTTAAGGCAGTGATTTTATGTAATATGATCAAAATCAAATTCTTATGTACAATGTACTTCTGAGCAAGAAATGCGGTGGTTGCTGCTGGTAGCCATGAGAAATTCACCGTGCAATATGTTCAGATATCAATATTGGTCACAGCGATGTCTTTGAATGAACTGATATCTCCGAAGAGTCAGAAGGACACCCAGCTATGTGTACGTTTTCACAACCTCTTTTCATTGAGAACCAGATCTGAAGCTTACCAGATACAGACCAGTAGAGGTCCACGATAGAACAAGGTGGAATAGAACGACAAGCTATGAATGAGGAAGACTTCGGTGCATTATCCATAAGTCTGAACTATGTCACTGAGCTACTCTAGTTTTACCGTCCTTGCCATCATATTTGTTGTTTTTCTTTTTAATTAATGCTTTCTATATGCTTGAAGATAATCATAGTTGGTTCTACATCCAGTGTTTATCACGAGCTTTGATCAATTAAAATAATAGTGTGGACGAGAAAGAAAGAAAGGAGATAGAGTTTTAAACTCATATGCCCAACAAAAAGGTTAGACTTTCTTACAGCAATGTTGCCGAAATATCTCTCGAAACCATCCATAATACCAATTCATAAAGCTTCAAAGGTCAATTTCTATGATTTCCGTACCTAGCTTCTACACCTAGCTCACATTCACAACCTGGTCCCAAGTGGTGCAGTTTTTTACTTCTACTCTGACAGACCAACAACTATCCGACTTGGGACATTCTGAAATGGACACGGTGGGATAGTAATGTAAGTTTTTGGACCGTTTAATTCTTTCATCTTAGTCTTTCACTATGGTGAATCTGCTCCTAATACGTTGTCAGCCAGGAAAAAATTCGGTAAGGCATCATACATAGTGATCTGCTATCATGCAGTACATATCAAGGACTAAGGCCTGGAACTAAGACCATGACTTCTGTATGACGACAGCAACAACCATGGTAGGGAGACCACACTCTAAATCACATTTCCAGCCGCAGGGTGACAGCATTGACGACATGCATAGGAAAAACCTAGATGGGCATTGTCTGTCGGTACTACATAGAGAGGAATACTGGGACGAAAGTGCTCTTTGGAAACAAGTTTCTGACATCCCTGAATTCAACAACCTTACGGTTACTGCGCATGTAGTGATATAGCTAATGATCTTGAACCCCAGTTCGGGAGTTCCCGAACACACACTGGATGATTGATGAGTGTTGAATAGTCTGACATCTGTTGCTTTTCATCGCAAAAGTGATGAGTTGACAGTGGATTTCACACAAATTCGCCTTTCACGCAGCTGATATTCTCTCTTCGAGAAATAGTCTATATATATAGACTTTTTACTCATACCCGCAATCCCTAACTACTACGCCAAACACCATACCGACTTCCAAACAGTCATTCCCCTCAAACAACGTTCCAAGACAAGCAGTCACCCACCGATCTCATCAATCAACAACAACGCAATCCCATCCAAACCATCATGCCTTCAAAGTCCCGAGTCAACAAAGATATGTTGTTACGTATCGATTACAATGTTGTGGGCGAGAACGATGTCCCACAACCAAAATCCCAGAATCAGACACTCAAATCAGCTGGAAATAGCAACATGCAGGATCAGTCCTCAGCTATAGCAACTCTATCGCCTGAAGCCGAAGCCTTTCCCAAAATGGCCCCGGCAACGAACCCATTGGCACCATTCCCCACCAACCCCGCGCCATTCGAAGGCATCCCAATAGACACTCTACGCCACTTGCCTGCTCCATCTACAGTACAAACCCCTGAGCCTCTACCCGACCCCCCCAAAGGAGCCGCTATGCACCAGCGCCTTCTGTCCCATCGACGCGCGAAGCCTTTACAGCCAGCGATTTAGATCGCCCGTATTATGTCCGAGAGCTGGAGGAGCGTATACAGGATGGGTATGATCGTGGTTTTGGCGTGGCGAAGTGGGGGAGAATGATTTGCTTGATGGGTTTTAGTTTGTTTATTGGGCTTGGGGGCTGATTGGTGGATATAGGCCTCATGGGGGTAACGATAATGGAAAGGGACAGGGAAAGGGAGGGGATGGTGGTCTGGAGGTGGAGGGATGAGGATGAGGACAGGAGAGAAGTGCGGGGTGGATGATTGCGAGCACGACGATCTAGGAATTCTGTTCTTTTGGGGCGGAACGAGTGGAAAGTAGAAGTATGAAATACAATCACGGGAGAGTCTAGATTATGAGGAAGGTTTCACGAGCAAGTCAAGGCAGCAAACACGGCAAGAAATTGTAGTCAATTAGGTCGTGACAGTCCTACTAGAATGCCCTGATTACCTATTCAAGACATTTTCAGGCTTTGTTGGAGCATCATGATGATCTAGACTGGTGTGAACATCATAAATTTGGGTTCCTTATAATGAACCGTATATTCTTCACCCTCGATGACAAATATGAAACGATTCAAAGCTTACTAGGACGTAAAATACTTATGAGCGTTGGCTAGCAGTATTTATAAGCACAAAGTGAGGCTATAGAAAGCATGAATCACGCTTTGGATAGTTAGATAAAGAAAAGATCTTATGCATTGGAGACGAATCGAGCAGAAGTCTGTGAGCTTCCTGCATTAGCCTTGCCTGCTAAGTGCATGATACTCGAAATTTAACCACAACCTTCATGAAGGAGTATTAAGGCATTGGCGTACTTGCGACTGTTGATGAGAAAAAGCCCCAAATTGATTACCCCTTCCTCAGATCCCATTCATAATTCCGACCCAATCCTCTCAGCATTCCTGCATCTTGATCCGTTCCGTGAAAAGAAGCTCAACCTGTGTACGTTCCTCAAACAGATACGTCTTCCATCCCTGGATCAGTCCACTAGTTTCGAAAGGACATCCCTGGATTAGTCCACTAGTTTCGAAAGGACCATGCACGAGTTGTTGCTCCATTCGCTCAAAGGACCAGTTCGCGGAGCCCGAGTGCCAAAAGAAAAAGCGGTCGAGTTTCTTCTGGGCTTCATTGAACGCATTCTTGACCCCATTTGCCTTAGCCCTATCTGCACGGCCCTCGAGTTCCTTGACGTAGGATGGAAGGTTTTGGTCGCCGCAGGTGTAGACTTTGGTCAGGTGATAGCCGGTAACAGGGCAGCATGGATTTGTGCATCGTGAAGGTCGAGGTTCGCGAGGTACTACTGGAGATACCGTGCGCACGGGTGTGGCAATCGGTTTAGGTGCCGGTGGGGCAATTTGTTTAGATGCCGACTTTGACTTGGGCCCAAAGATATGTGCCAGCGGGGTTGGCTTCATTGGTGCTCTTGGCTTTAGGTCCAGCTGAGAAGTAGAAGGTGCAAGACCAGGAAACTCTTGCTCGCTGGACATGTCGGGAGCAGAACGTAGGCTGGATTTGGTACTGGTACCGGTAGATGATAACATTGTTTCAGATATCGATGGTTCTTGTTGAGAGAGTTTGGTAGTAGATGTGTGGCTTGAGATGATGGCTGATTTTATTTTTTTGGTGGTTGCAATTTTGCGTTTTGGAGATTGTGAAGATGAGAAGGATTATAGACGTTGAGGGAGTTTATATAGCCATAGCTGGATGTGATATGATACTGTCGTCTTTCATCTGGCCTTGTTCGACTTATCACTCCTGTGTCGTATAGTCTTCGATTCAAATGTCCAATACAAAGGAGTAGTATATTGGTATCTTTCCAATGATACCAGTTTTAACAAAGGATATCTTGATGACCTAGGTGATTATTTAATCCAAAGTATGCGGCTTTGCACTAGAACAAAGAAAACGAGCGTTTGAAAGACTAGCACAAAGGCCCCGATCCGAATCTCAAAAGTTAAGTGACAATCCTATTGTCTTAGCTGGCTTCAATATCAAAGCTGAACAAAGCTGAAGTGCAGAAAGTCTCGCTCTCTATTCACAACAGATCATGAGAGAAGGTATTCTCTCGTCCTTATTTTGTAACGAGAGGTTGAGGACAGAGCTTGGAAATACCACGATTGAAACAAGGCTTCGCAAACAACAGAAACCCACGAGAAACCCACGAGAAACCATCAACATGTGTTACCATATAGAGAAGCTCTGGCAGTGTGGATGTACAGAAGATATGGGAAAGCTGCCGTGTAGCCAGACCTTGGAGACTGGCTGCAAAGGATGCAATGAGACCACGTACAGAACGGACTGGATCCCATCTTATTGCCCTCGCTGCAAGCATAAAGCTGCTTTCAACACTGTGAGACACAAGGTTATGCAATCCAGGACTGCTGTGGCTAACGCTGCCGCTGTAATGACACTGTTAGATGATTCAGATAGCAAAGGGCAATCCCGTAAGGTTGGCGGATTTTGGAATTGTACAGATAGACGGTAATAGCAAATAATGACACCTTTCTTCAAGAGCGGGTCGTTTTGGTGCCGACCAACTTGCAGATATCGGCCACATCGCAGCGAGAGATGAGGATCTCTGCATCCTTCTCTTCTTGCGATGACATACGCAGCATTGTTCATGAGTGACGATCAATCCTGAGCTCCTCCATGTGGGGACGACTCATTATCTGGGGTTGTCCAGTTTGCCGGTATCATACGTGATCCCCATCTCTCCATGTCTTCCTCCGTATATTCTATGTAAGATCTGAAACGGTCAAACTGCCACAATTGCTGCTCAGCCTGGGATGCCTGACACCATGGCGGCTGCTGCTGTTCGTCTACGCTCATCAGGTTCGTCAACCTGGAGGCTTTCTCTGTCAGGATATCCTCGATATCCTGGTCAAGACAAGCATGATCTCTTTCAAGCCGGAACAGTGTCAAGCGCTCAAGGCTTCTAGGCAATAGATCTTTCATTTTAGGCCTCATTGAGGGGCGATAATTCCAATCCGAGAGCACTTTCGACACTCCTCTTCCAGACCATTGAAAAACGCTAGGACCTTGGAGCGTAATTGCTGGCACCTTGATGGTCTTTAATTTTCTGAATGCAGCCAATGATCCTAAGAATGTCGGGCATCGATCGTCCCAGGAGGGCTCTCGATCCTTTGATAGAATAAGTTCTGGGTTATGGTGAATTACAGTGTCGGCCAAGTCTTCTTGAGTGGGAACGCCAAGTTGTGATGGTGGTATCTCTTCGAACTCATCAACACTGTTCGGGAAAGCAGGTGGCTCGCAACCTCCCTCAATTAAGACTGAATCATCACCGCTGCAACCTTCACTGTTATGTTCCTCTATAACACTCTCATCAGAACTACTAGCTTCCGAGACCACGAAATCGGAATCTTCTTCACGGTCCCAAGCGCGCCATCGGTTATGACCCCATATATCTCGTATATCACTGACCTCGATGACTAATTCCTCCAAGGATTCGCAAAGGAATTGAATTGCTTGGCCAAGTCGCTCGACGTGAACCCCACGGTACGATGAATTTGGAGAGTCCACATCTCCTCTCCCTATAAGGTAAACACAGCGGTAGATAAGCCGTTTCAAGAAAGGCATGTACTCAAACATCTCGTAGAATGAATCGGAATCTAGGCCGAGGTGTCGGACATGCAAAGACGTAAGATGACATGTGCCATTCCAATTTCGGGCGCATTGCCACAACGCATTGACATCGGGCCATTCGGGAGCCGGTGTAAGCAGCACGGCGTTACTGACATGGTTGAATTCAACAGTTTCTATTGACGGTAGCACGAGAAGCCCCCAAGGACTGTAGGCTGGATTGTAACTTCCGACACAGCCTGTGGCGTACACATGTTTCAAGCTTCGTAGGCGCACCTGCTGGGAACCTGGTGTCAGCGAGGCTCCTGCTGCAGTCATGATTGGGTCCCTGTCCGAGTAATAACGGCAATTACAGCCCACCAGGACCAGTGACTCGACGTTTGGAAGTATCAACAAGATCAATGCGGCTAACCCGCATGCACTGCCCCAGAATTCTGGTCCACATTCATGGTCCAAATACTCATCGGGCCTAAGGTGGTTCATAGCTCTGATTATATGCTCAACCTGCTCAAACCCCTCCGGTTGTTCATAGTGATGGTTTATCGGACTGAGTTTCTGATAATCAATGAATACGTGCTTTACGTATTTTGCGAGCATCGGACAAGCATATAGGTCTTTCAGAAGGAGGCTCAAGTTATCCCAAAGCTCAGCCACATCAGTCTCGTCGTTGCTCAAGTCTATTAAGTCTTCCTGATTGATCCCGTAGGCTTCTGGGTGTTCGGGCTCTACAAGTCGCACCAGATTCGGATTTGCAAACATCAAGCGCTTCGGCTGGCTCGCGAGAATAGGCTCAAAGACATTTCGCATGTGCGCACATGTCATGGAAAGATTGCCTAAGTCCACAACGGAGAGATGTAGGGCCATGGTGTTTAGCATCTCAAGTGGTAATTTTGTGATAGAAGCCATGACTGGAGTTTCTGCTTCTAGCCAGGATCAAGAAGTGTAGCTGTTTCAGCGATCAATCTCTGAGCTATGGATTCTAGTTCGCAACGTCAGCTAGGGGCACTCGTCGTGACAAGCCGGGTACAGCAAGCTCTACATACTCTTTGTCGGAGGAGCATAAAAAGCGTCAGACAGGCCAACAGCGTCTAGTGAATTCGAAGTCTTGTAGCATAGCAGGTGCGCGATCAATATATCTTCTGCAATTTTAGGCAACTGCTGGGAGGGAGGGTGCCAGAATGCATTAGCCAAATTTTCCGCCAATAGAGTCACCTCGAATGATTGGATGGCAATCTCGCATGGAAGACTCGATTTTAAAGACATCTGTGGAGCGAGTGCACTGGTGGAGGATGTCACCCTTTCTTTAGGCACCTGGAGGCAGCCTAAAGGTTCGTGGACGTGGACCGTAACCAGAGAGCTTTTTGGGGGCGGCCTCAGGCCTTGGCTCACCTGGACCCTTACCTAAAAATAGCCTGGCGCTTAAGGCTTCTTTAGCCGATTAAGATTTTTAAGCACAGTCCAGGTCTCATGAGCCGCAATCTCCGGCTTCTGACATGTCTATTTGTCTGTCAAGTACCTCACTGAGGGCCGTGGGTGACCTTGTCGAGGCACATTTCCTATATGCTCGACGAGATGTATTGTGTTTGACGCCTTGCGCCCATACTTAATCAGAGTGAACCCCGACGACCGGCTCTTTGCTACATATCAGACCATTTCATTTTCCACTGCAATCAATGATGCTACACTTTAACCTACTTTCATCACTGACAAGCATTGTATTTGATATAATCGCCAGAGATTAATAAGAATTGATTCGAGCACTTTGATATGATGACACTCCTAGGCACTGTAATTTGCCATTTGCCACTTTCGTTCCCAACGGCTGTACATATATCCCAATACCAATGATAAAAAGCCTCGTTTTGTGACAAACGCCATCTTGATTCTACTGAGGGCTCAAAAAGAATATGCCGAGAAACTAGCCGGTGATGTCCTCAACGAAACTCAGGATTTCAATCAGCCATGACAGCAGCCGGTTCTTCGATGTATACACAAGACCTAAGAAACCATGTCTGATTTTTGAGTTCTGGCCTTACAGGACCGGTTACTCAAAGCCGCTAGGACACACAACGAACCGAAATCGAAAGCAAAATCAACAGAATGGTATTCTCATAGCGGTTCAAGCTGATGCGGAGATGTCTGTCAAAGAGATACAAAGGGGTTAGTTAATCAAAGATCACAATAGTACAGTATTTGAGCATGACGATACACCGGTAACAATTTGTAGCAGAAGCTTAAACATCCATTAAATTAGTTCTTTAGATATTATTATTAGCTACTTAAGAGTCTAGCCTATTTCTAGGAATATGTTACTCACTATTCCTTCACACAATTTCAATCACTCTACACTAATTCTATAGATCTATTATCTCAACTAATCGCTCTAAGTCTCGAGTTTTAGTGAGACCCTGACACACGATTATCACAATGACAGGATTATCTGAGATGTTCGGGCCAAAAACGATCTCGGAATAATTGTGAGTCTCGGTCCACCTGCTCCACCAACATATTTTACATACGCTTTGAATCAAACCCAAAGCAATACCCAAGATGCGATAGCATTCCCCATGTAGACCTAAGCCTCATGACGCCTTAAGTCACTATTGATGAGGGGCGACTATTATCAGCCTGAGAAGAAGACATCTCCCTTGCAGTTCTCAAATCTCACCTCGGTCTCAGCAGTTGCGGAGATCTGTGACGTGGACACCTCTTACCCCAATCGATCCTATTGGACGGTATTTGCTGAGCTGCGGATCTGTTCTTGGGCTCCACTCATCGCTCTTTGGCCCCTTTGCGGTCTAGCGCAGGATTCCATGGTACGGATAGGATGAGCCCTGTGTAGTGGGGAATTGTAGATTGTATTGGAACAGTGGCTCTCGGCGAATATATAACGGTCTATTCCCGTCGAGCAGAACGCATCGTGATAATTTGCGCCCCGTTCGTCAGTACCTCTAGTCCTCCGTGATAACACCGATTTTCTACGGACAACTCAACTTACCTCTACCACCATGCCCACTCTCCTATCTTCGATCCTGATACTACTCAGCACCACGATAGCAATCGCGTCCCGAGTCTCACAGCCCTCTTCTTCACCCGCACCATCGCCAACCCCAACTTCCCCATCAACCGCCCCCTCCGTACCTGTCCAGCCAATCGTAACCTACATCCCGCCCTCCGCCCCCTCAAAAGCCCCCGTAACCAAAATCGCCACGTACGCCGGCGCCGGCTTCGAGAACCTCGCATTCCGCTTCAACGGCCAACTCCTCGCTACAACAGCCTTCCCAGCCCCGCTCCTATTCTATATCGATCCCTTATCCATCCGCCCCCCCATCGTGCTGCATAATTTCACCGCGCTCCGGAACACAGTCGGTATCACGGAGCTTGCGGAAGATAGGTTCTATGTGCATGGACAGGGTGTTGATGGGGGTGCTTTTCGCGTGTACGAGGTTGATATGCGGGGTTTGTGGCACTTCCTGATGGGAGTATATTTACGCCACCCGCTGTTAAGGAAATAGGGGTTCTGGGTTCCGCGCTTCTGCCGAATGGGATGACTTGCATTCGGCGGAGTGATGACTTTGTGCTCATTGCGGATACGATCTTGGGGGGTGTCTGGAAGTTTAATGTCGATAGTGGCAGGTCACAACTCGTCATCAAAGATCCTTCCATGGCGGGCCTGCCAAATAAGACGGAGTTTGCGGCTTTTGGCATCAATGGGCTCCGGGTCCAGAACAAGACGCTTTTTTATTGTAACTCTGGCGCGCAGACTTTCTACAAAATGCCCGTGAGTATCTCCCTTTCAGTGCAAACCTTTTACACGAGGGAGAGGGAATAAAGAAGGAGAATACATATGTCAACAAAGGCTGACAGTTTCCCACTCTAGATTCATCTAGATGGCTCATCGGCAGGCAAAGCGAAGCTGATCGCTTCAGGCATCGCGTGCGATGATTTCGCTCTTGATGATTGGGGGTTTGCTTATGTGGCCAGCCCCAGGAACGCGCTCATTAGACTGGACACGCGGACAGGTTCCCAGCTTGTCGTGGCAGGTGATTTCAACCAGAGTTCCAGCGATATCATCAGCGCTTCTAGTGCTCGGTTTGGTGTAGGCGATAGCGATCTAACGAGTCTGTACATCACGACCAATGGTGGTGCTTTCGTTGGCGCACCAGCTGGTAGTCAAGGGGTTAGTAGGGTCGACGTCGGCGATCTGGCGCAGTTCTTCGGAAAAAACGGCCAGTACCGCTAGAGGAAGAGGATGGGGGAAAATGCTAGGCTTGTGGTACTTTCGCTGTCTAAGCTACTGGGATCGAGAGCTGACGCCTTTCAGTATTGAAGTAGACATACTGTGAAGTTTGTGATCGCACGGCGGTGTAAAGGTATATGCGCGGGTCAATTTTACAAGTTTTTGGTTGCCACCGAGGTCTTAAATTGAGAGCAATCTACCCGAATAGTCCCTCCCCATGTCCGTTAAATCGATTGAGAATACTATTAAGGACCCACATGCCTTTTGGAAACCTCTTCTTCATACTCTCGAACGCCTCTTCCAGGTATGCGAGCTCACATTGGTAGGCTAGTTTGATCGAGGCTCGTCGTGCAACGTTTAAAGGGAAGAAAAGATAGAAGTCCGCTGGAGCTTGCCCGGGCTGCAGATGATGCAAGTAGTACTCAGTGCTACGGTAGATAGATTGAATCGATGTCCTGACCTCGAGTAGCAGGGCTTCGTTCAAGTCTGAGACTTTACAGTCTTCCTCTGCGAGTAAGGATGGTTCGATATCAAAAAGACCAGCTGAAAGCAGTGACAATGGAATACTGGTGAGAAGAATTACGGTGCTGTGATACATGGTATGCGCAACGGCGGCCGGGGTATTGCTGAACTGAAACACAGTAGTCCAGCTCATATCATTTGCTTTGATTGAGTCCACTCCCAAGAATGGTATTACTTCCCACATCTTAGAGTCGACATCATCGTTCCATGCGTCTTTCCAAGCTCGTAAACCTTCTTGCAGCTCTCGTACTTTAGCCCATATCATCGTCACATCTGGGGATTGCGACAAGAAAGGCTTCTTCGTCGTAGCCCCAACGCAGACGTCACACTGCAAGAATATCGCCGGAAGTTCTGCAAGGACTGACATCAGGAATGATAAATCCAGTGCTCCTCCTGAATCGTAAGGATGAACCATCTTTCTGAACACGGGCTCATTCATCAACGACGGTTTACGAGTGAAGAATGCTGCTAGGATCATAAGAGGGCGACACCATTCTAGTAAGATTTGGTCATGATGAGTCATTTCAGCAGCCGCTACTGTGCCCCGGGAAGCAAACAGACTTTCAAGACCAAGAATATGCGTTATCCAGGAGGATCTGCTGACGGGTAGAATGGTCTATAGATCCTTTAGAAGGCTGACATTTGAGTACCATTCCAAAGGGACTGATACATACCTCGACCAGAGAAAGTGCGAGAGCAGAAACAATGATGTCCGAGGTAACACGACAGTTATGGTTGCTCAATACACCACTGAGTTTACCCAATACTCGACCATATGAACGTATGCCGTTGCTCAATGCTCGTGAGTCGTTTCTCTGGAATCCATAATAGACTTTGGCCAGTGTAGAAAGACATTGACGCATCACCGACTCATTTGATTGTAGGCCGGACCTATCGCACAAAAAGACGTCGTGGCAGATGATGGTCAACGGACCTTTCGCCAAATTGGCTATCGTGTATGCGATACACATTTCGTCTGTCATTGGCGGAGACGGCATTCGCGGTAAAGCTGGAAGCGAGACATCCGTGAGATATGCACTTCGCCTGCAGTAGGTGGCAGAACCAAGATCGGTGGCGTCCGGATGGAATGAAGCCCCTTTTGCATTCGAGACGATTGACTTGCTCGAATTGGAGCGAGCCTTGGACCCGTTTTTGTAAAGCTTCAGAACTTGCTCCTTTGTATCCACAAAGGTCGTGTCATTGTACCCTTGGCACTTGATTCGCCCTTTCTCGCAGCGTTCGCAATGAGGATGCCTCCTGTCCTGTAAATAGATCACAATTAAAATTTTTGCCTCATGGGTGGGATGAAACAAAGAGCAGTGTTCCACGGCTTATGCCAAGATCCGGGAGTACGAGTACCGGCATCTTGTGGGTTCAGACTCACACATTTGATTCGGCGCTGTAAACAGGTTCTGCAACCTTTCGAAAAGCTATGCAAGTTACCCATCCTACTAAACGTCTGGAAGAACCACCCAAGCTATAGCAACGAGTTGAGATTTCGACGAAAACCTAACATAAAGTGTTTGAATAGCAGAAAATAAGAAGTTGTTGGTGTCTTGAGCCCGTTTGTTCAGATCAAATGTAGTTGTGTGATCGGCATCCATGTAGTCATTGATTCCGCAAGGCTGATAACGCTTTGGAAGCTGACATGCCGTGGACGCATGCACGGAGAATTGTTGCAGATGGAGAATTCATCCCTCCTTGCTGCGACCTGGTGGTGGACGCCTACCGTCAGCCACCTAGGCGTTGTCTGTTATAATCTTAGTCTTTAAGACAGTGAGTATTCGCGTGCCTTGCGGTCGTGGAACATAAACACGCTTAACCCAGAAAGGTGCAAAGAACGATTGGCTGCGGGCTGATCTAAGCGCCCAAGGCTGGGAAAAGTTAGCCGAGATTGACCCGGGGGCTTTGCATCTTGCGACCAAATGAGGCAAACATACTCGTGGTCGTGAGAGTCTTGCACAATAATCGCGTTGTATTATTATTGCTTCGAACCCACCAATGACTGGATTGCGTGCCCACTCTCGAGCTGTACATGCCCCTGCTTCGCCCACGGTAGCGTGTGCACCTGACTTCTTCCCTTTTCGCATTCCATTTCCGGATTTCCAATCACCCGAATTCTTCTTCTGGGTGCCATTCCCGCGTATTGCCCCATCCCAAGCCCACTTCGGACTATCCCAGTCCAAGGCCTGCGCGAACCTAATGCTCTCCCAAAGGCCCGGTATCGGATTAAACCACGGCCACCAGATCGGAATCAATCCCGCTCCGGCTCCTCTCGCTGCCTCACGCGTCAATCCCTCGACCCATGGACCGTTCTAATCAGTCTTTCATTGCAACTCTGGATCATCGCGGTATTCATACTCACCAGGACCGGCAGTGACCCACCGCTTAGGACCACATGCCACTAGTCCTCCTTCTTCGAAAAGTTGAGGCCGAACGTGTAAGGTGGATTCTGCGGATCGTGTAGGTCATATGTCTTGCAGTCCTCGATCCTGGGTATGTCCCACAGCATGTTCGACATAATGACCCATCTGTAAAAACTTAGAGGTAGGTCTTCGGTTAGCAAATGCAATTTCCAGTGCGTGAACGCCTCGCCCGATTACGGTATCGGCTCCGTGTGCGGATCCTCGTCCCAGAATTCGGTGAAAAAGCTGCTCTCTTCTCTGGTGGTGATCCACCAGATCGCATGTGTTGCTGCAGTTTTCTGGTCGAAGAAGGCGAAAGCCTCTTGGTGGCCTTCCTCATCGAGGCGTTGGCGTATTGACAAATGAGATAAAGAGTGGAAGTCAGCGCAGTCGTGGATGGCCAAAACTACGAGGGGTCATGGAAGCGGGCGAATGAGGCGACGTTGAATTCGTGGAGATCAGATGAGTCCCAATACGATGATAATGCGCAAATGAAGCGCAACAAACCAGTGTAATTGTAAAGCTGCTCAAGCTCGCTCAGCATTATTGAGTAAAGCCGGTGCTGGGTGGGGTAGCTATGAGAGAGTGTGTGCTCGATTGGGATATTTCAAGAACCGTAAGGAGGGTGTCCTAATTTTGCGCCTTTTCGAGTGCGAGCGGTGCATGACAATAATAATGTACGAGTGTATCTGCGCTGTCTGGCGTCTTGACTATAAGGGACCCCTCAGACCTGCTGAGGTCATTGTTTGACAACGGAATATTCCGTGCCAAGCAGATGACGTCATCGTGATCACAAATGCTTCGCGGGCCAGTTTTTACGAGTATGGCTCGTCAAAGATTCCGAGGTTCGGAGAAACTCTCGTAACCACATGACTTCTAGCGCTTACTTCACTGCTTGAGAATACCTTAGGTATGAAGGGATGGCATAATCCACGCATGCTTTCCAGTTTGATCTTGCGCATGGACGAAGACGCCTATGCTTCATCATTGCAGTGATTGATCATGTGGTACTACACCTTTTGCTTGGCTTACAGTCGGGGCAATCTGGCTGCATCATTGCAGGAGGGACCTTCGGCCTTGCAAAGACAGATTCATAGCGCTAGATATATATTCAGTCGCACCCAAGGTCTTGTCGTGCCGTCTGTCGCAAATAATCCGAGGGAGAAAATGACAGATCCAGGGTGTGATGCCAGCAACAAGCGGCATCCCTATGATATGGTCTTCCCCAGAGCAGACATGGCAGTTCGTCGAGGACGTAGATAACAGTGCACGCAAGGCAAAAAGGAGGAATTCAATCCTTGGAGCTCAAAAAAAGCATCTAAGGGCTCGGAGCTAATCGAGCGACCATTAAGATACCAGGCTACATTTTCCTGAAGAAGCTCACTCCTCGGACGATAGTCCGTCCGAAGATACACGATCCGAGGTTACTAGCCCTAGCTACCAAAATTTACTACCAAGCCTCAAGTTGTCGTTCAAATTCAAGAAAACGGGCACCAATGAAAAAGGCAAGAACGCAAGTGCACCTATTCCAGCTAGGAAATTTACTAGCCCCAAAAAGAAAGAGTATCGTGCCAAGCTCTACGACGAGAACGTTTTAGATATTTTTCAGTCACGATACACCGGTGGTATCCACGGTCGTGAGGGGTGTATCGCCGATCTGTCCGTCCAAGATGCGCAGGACAGCCAAGGGAAGCCGTCTCAGTTGCTGCAGTGGATGTGAGTACCGACGACGTTGCCTTTGCTCCCCGCTAATTACTTGCGAATAGCCAAATTAACAAAAAGTACCCCTCTCTTGATTCATTTATCCTAAGTGCTAGACCGCGAAGGAACAAGGTAATGTTTGCGTGCTAAGTACTAGCAGGACTATGTTTCGCAGCTTGATTGCCTCGAAGAAGATGAAAGAAAGGAGGCATTGTTCGTCATGAGCCTTGTACGTAACCGATATGACAAGCAATTGCCAAGCTCCGAGAGGTACGCCTGTCTCAAACACGTTATACTTGTACTATCGTGTCTCATATAGGGTGTTGAAATATTCCATTGCTTTGATATTTCATCTAGCAGGATTGCTGACCTGAACCATGACATAGAAACTCTGGCAAATATACGGACCCGAATGTCACACTCAATCGTCTTGATGATGATACTGATGTTTTTGAGTATCTTGAAGGGATAAGAGAACGACCTGTAATATTCTTTTCCATGCCATACTTTAGTCTTGCTCCATATTCCACCTTGGCACCGTCCAAAACCTCTAATTCATTCCCTCCAAAAACGTTGTTACAGTCATGGCGTATGTCCACACCAAAGCAAAGGGATATGCAGCTGGCGGTATGCTGCCTACAATACGCGACGAAAGGCTATGTTTCCATGTACCCCAAATCTGGTGCCTGATCATTGGCAAAAGTAAGCTCTGGCAATGAACACCTCAACAAAGTCGGTTTGTTGTCTACTGACGATTAATAGCTGTCTTAATCACGTGCACGCCTTCGGATCTAGACGATACCAAGCAGTTCCCGAACGAGATCAGGGTAAATCGCTTGTCTGCACAGCAAGATCAACCATATCTACGTGTATCCGACGGAGCTGATCGAGTATGGCTATTGGGAGTCAATGCTTGTGCTACGTGGCTTGTACGAAGATTCACCATAGCTTTTTGAGTATTTTGGGCCCTGTCTGGCAACTCTTAGGATTTTGTTGCCAACTTCAGACAACTGAGCCTTATTTTGAGAACCAGTATGAAGTGTTGTGTGCTGATGAGCCTCAAGATGCCAGCAGCTGGCCTTCGCTGCTCGAGCGAGCACAACATACAACATTAGAATTAACGTTGAGAACAGAGATGTAACTCTCTAATTTTGCGAGTCTTGCAACTCTATCAAACATATCACAGGTCTGTCGATTATCGTGATAATGATGGCCTTATCCAATGTTCCTAATGTCTGGGAAAGAATCAATTATATCAGATGATATCCTGTCGGAGAGCTCCACTGGTAAGGAATCAATGTTAAGTACAACTCAAGCGACCTCCGCATTTCAACAACATGAGAGCCAAGATACAGACACAGCACGAGAGGCTCAAGCTTCTCTAAATCTCAACCACATCTGTTTGGCAGCCTCTGATGAGAAAAGAGTATCAGCGATTCCAGATGATTCCGAAGCCCACGATGGCCCCGTTCAAGATTTGCACCAAGACCAGCGTAACTTGGCTAGCTCCAACGATGTAAGCGTGAAGCGGCATTTTGGTGTCGATGAAGTCAAAATCAGAGACACTCTTGCAAAGATGCATTCTTCCCTCTCCACAAGCAGCTTCCAAAAATGCGGCGAATATTGTAAATGTCCCTCCGGTACAGTAGAAGAAGTGAATGAAACCTTAGCATGGCTTAGAAATGATGAAGAGACTCACCACGAACGGGATCAAAGTGGACCTGAGGGGGCGTCATGATATTAACGACCATCAACCGCAAGGTCTGGCGGAATATGACAACATACAAAGAAATTATTCTGCTGGTAGTCGAAACTTACAGAAGTCTTTCATCACCCACCAAGGACATGTCGGCTTCGTGCAGGCGAGAAGTAAATTCGTCCATGTCATGAAAGCACTCTTTCAAACCTTCCCTCCGATTGATCACACGTCGGAAATGGTTGCAAAATGTTGGGGGGCGGTCAAATGTTTACTTCAGGTATGTCAACCCTTCAATTTCGATAGATGTGAGTATTACTGAAACCCCCTTAAAGGACAGAGACATTCCGCTGCAATGGTTGGATGCAGTCGAATCCAGGAGACGCTTTCCCCTCTATGCGTCTAAACAAGCTGGAGATATTTGGCATTGCAGGCTACTCTCTCAAACTCTTTGCGAATTGCAAGGGACGTCACAATTTGAGTCCGTGATGTCCGAGCACCTCTTGGAGGCTTGGGTGCATTTGGCTATGTTTCTAGTTCTTAGCGCAGCGAAACAGCATCCTCAGGCTTTCTCTGAGTTGGTGCAATTCAGGGATTTAGCTTAAGGCGGTCGTGGAGATTTAATAAGAAAGCCTAGCGCCTAGGTCACTGCACTGTTGAGAAGTTGTTCTCCCTCTTGGTATAATGTCGATGCTGGTCAAAAACCTTCTGCGGGACGTGACACTCACTGCACCAGATATTACAGATATATACATTGAAGCCTTTGATATATTGGCAAGTTCTGGCATATCTATACCGGATGGTGCTTGTGCTTTGGAAAGTCAGACCCGAAAACAACGGATAAAATGCTGCTAATCAATCTTCTTGTAGATTCACCCTTCTCGATCGTACTCGGCTACTCCGACTTCCCAGACCAGCGACAGTCTCACGTACGCATTCCTTTGTTGTCACTCTTGAGCTATCCAATAGGCCCGAAAGACATTCATTGTCAACCCCAGCAGAAACAAAGAACTGACTTGTCCTCTCAACAATGCCATTCATCCACGCGCCGAAACAAAGCCCTTATACACCATATCAAGAACCCTCCCGAAGCATCCACAGCCCTCCTCTCCAAGTGCCTCTTCAAACGACCCCCTTCCACCCAAATCTAATCCCTACTTCAACCCATCTCAATACATACCCAGCCCACCACCACCCACCCACACCCACAATGACAAACTACCAAAACCCCCACCCCACCCCAATCATGAAAGCCTACCGCAAACTGGACCACAAAGTCCGCTCCCAGTTCGGCTTCCATCTCCTCCCCCCAAGCAGCTCCACCCTCCTCAAGCGCCGTCGCGCACCACACGTCTCGACTCTCATCGCTGCCACCAAGGACCGAGCCCAGAATCAGAACCCGAGTGCTGGCTCTAAACCTGGTATCGCGATGCCGATGCCGCCAAAGGCTCGACTAAGGGGCGATCCGTTGTGGATGAAGACCCCCACGCAGGTATCGAGGCAGTTGCCGCGGTCCAAGGGAGCTGGGACTAGTGCTGCCCCTACTCAGACCACTGCGCATAAGGGGACCCGGCCAAAGGGGATAAAGGACAGCAAAAGAGAAGCGGTAGAGAGATACAGAGCTGAGCTGGCGACGCACCATGCCTCCCAGGCGCCGAGCAGAGCGGAGCAGGAGAAAGCGTTGGCGAGATTGGTTAGGGAGCAGGCGCTGCCGGGTGCGATGGAGAGGGCGAGGAGAAAGAGGGTCGAGGAGGAGGGGGATAGTTATTTTTGTTTTGCGTGACTTAGATCAGGCCTCATGTGATTAAGATAATCCTTCCTCTCCCATGTATTATAAAGCTGAAAATCTAAGGGATGTTTCCAAGAGGTCTCTGGATCTGGTGAAAGTTTATGTTGATTTCTGGGATGATCCATAGCACGGTTAAAATAACGTACGAGGTTAAAAAACAATTGTATCACGGAATGCTATGTCCGAGAACCTTCATGCGTATTTGAGCTGAAGCGATTGAGTCCTCAGAGTTTGTGACCCAAATCGTCGCCAGGTTGGACAGAGCTGGCCACGGCATGTGCTTTCTTGGGGGTGAAATACCTTTTTGCTTTTTAGAATAGGAATAGTCGAATCAGCATCTATTGGACGCTAAAATGTTCGAATCCGAGGTCTTTGCAACATATCATGACGGGTAGGGGCTGTGCGGGCTTCTGGGTGAAGAATCCGGGCGTTATCCGAGGGTTATAGACCTGCAGGTGTGTCTACCGAAGTGGTAGGTGTGAATACCGAAAACTCTTTGATAGTTTGCCGGGTACGGGGATAAGCGCTATGCAGTCTTCCGGGTGCATGGTCCGGTACAACGCGGAAAGCTTGTTACATTCGGACCCAATCAGGTTTTAGGACTATCCCCATGCACTACTGGTGGAGGCTGGCACGAGCACTTCAGACTCGGCGCCTAGACTGACGCTAGGCTTCCAAGCAGCGGATCGCTGTAGGGACTGGTCCGGGACTCACCTCGGCTAGTCCCCAGCTAAATGCCACCTAGAAACGAAGTGTCATCACAGTGCATAGGATAACACCTAGACGTCTGTCTACCAAATCTGTCCGAGCCCATCGAACGGGTAGAATCATCTGCATATTATATCGTCTTGTGAATATGTGCTTATGGCTAATTACCTGGACTTCTATTCCCGACGTATATATTGAGCAATTCATTCTTGGTCAAGGAATAGCTGCCGCTACTGCGTAATATGACACCACCGCGCAGGAACACGAAGTTGGGTTACTCGAGTAGCGCGAAAGCATAGACTTTAGTGCTTATGCCTAGGTCTATCGCGCCCAGAAACCATCACATGGCCTGACCACTCCGCGGTTGCGGTCCGCCGCCCTCACAGTTCTAGAGACTAGAAGCCAATTGTAAGGAGCGTCAAGATGTGGGTAAAAGAAGATCCAGAGTGGTAGGAAAGCTTGAAGCTTGTTCCACTTCTGATCACATGGTTCACCGCAATGGCATAGCATGGAGGTTCTCACCTGGAATCGAATTCTGATGCCACAATCCCATCGACAAGGTTTAAGCCACCTCGTATACATAAGATGAGCCATGTACACCATCCGTTCAATCAAGCTAGATGCATGTATGACTGCAGCAAACATACAGCAATTCCAGCCATATACAGCTGAGCTGAACTTTTACCGTGTACAAAAACGGCCCTACATTCTCTCGATATTCTGTTTAGACATCGCTATCTCCTCACACGAAGATCCAGACAGCATTAATGATGTACACAACATTAATCATAGTAGTTTTAGTCGGCGTATTTGAGTCATCAACAATTGCACAAATCATTAACTCATATTCGATAACGTTAATGTTCTTGAAAATCTCTGTATAAAAATTTTGATGATTGACTCGATCAACGAACATCGTTTATGCAAAAAAAGATTCATAACAAAAATTTTGTTGAACAATAATATCGTCGATTAAATTTTTTTATTTATCGCGATCGAATTATGAAATAATATGTACATAAAACGATTTTTCAAAAACGAATAAACGAAAAAACAAACGTTTCGAAAAATGAAAAACAAAAAAAAAACAATAAACGATCGTTTGTAATATAACGAGCAAAAAATTCGCGTAATTTTTTTGACGATTGAATTTTCATGCGTTTTTTTTGTATCAACATTTTTGTTTAACAAATCGAATTAATATTTTTGAAAATTTTTGTATAAAAATTTTGATAATTGATTCGATCAACGAATATCGTTTATGTAAAAAAATATTCATAACAAAAATTTTGTTGAACAATAATATTGTCGATTAATTTTTAAATTTCAAAATAACATCACGCGACGAAAATCATTACAAACAAAACGACGTGAATTTAACGAATTTGAAAAATTTGAAAATATCAAAAAACAATCAATTTGATTGTTTTATTGACGTCAATGTATAACAAATACGAATTGAACAATTAACGATTCAATATTTGAATCATAATTTCGATAATGTTTTGAATTTTGATTTTTGTAACGATTTTTCGACAAAAAAAATGTTTTGAATAATGTTTACGTTTTTCAACGATACAAAATTTTTTACGCAACACATTCGTAATCATTTGTGCATTAAAAAATTTGTACGATTCAATTTCGAACAATAACGTATTCGTTGTCGCAAAATATTTGAGAAAAAAATGACGCAAAAAATTGATAAAACAATTCGTATCGTTCGTTGCAACAATAATAATAATAACGTCGTGACGAAAAAAATTCATTTAAAAAAAAAAAAATCAATTTCAAAAAATCGATTTGTAAAATAACGAAAAACCGAATAACGTATTATTGAACAAAATCGAATTCGTTTTGTTCGTTCGTTTTATACGTAATTTTTTTTATACAAAAAAATTTGCGAAAATCATAAAAAAAACAACGTGCATCGTGACGTTTTATTTGATATTGATATCAAATTTTATTAACAATTTCAACAAAATATTACGAATAATGAATTTACGTTTTCGACGATCGTTTTTTTGATATTTTTTTTATTTCGCGTATGTAACATTGCAATAACGACGAATTAAAAATCGAAAAATTTGAATAATCGCGATTAATGTGTGCAAATTTCAATGCATCGATATATGTTTTGATAATTTTGAATTTCAAACGATTTATGTTCATGAAAATTATTCAATAATATAATATTTATTCGTTGATCGATCAAAAATTCAATACAATCAATTTCGTCAAACAATATCATTTGTAATTATTTATCGCAATATCGTAATTGTGACGCGTATTGAAAATCAAATTTCATTAAATATAATTCGTTGTTTTTTTGAACAAAAAACATTTTGCATATCAATTTTCGAACGAATTTCGAATCGCATAAAAATTACGAAAAGAATTTAAATTTAAAATGTCAAATAAATTAATTGTTCAAATTCGTTAATAATAATATTATATTTATTTCGTGACAACAAATCAATAAAACGATTTTTTTTTAATTCGATTTAAACGACGTGAATTTCGATATTATGAACAATCAACAATATCATGATTTTACGTAAATTTTTCATGACAAAATTTCGCATAATGTTTGAACGTAAATTTTCGCAAATTGTTTGATTGTTACAATAAACAATAAATTCGTAATCGTTGAAATTTTTCAATCAAATACGCATGACGTGCAAAACGATTTGCATTTTTTTAATTTGTATATTTCGTTTTTTTTTTGCGATTTCGAATGATAAAACGTTAATTGAATATTTTATCAAAAAAATTATGTCGATAACGAATTCGATAATTATCAATATTTTAATTTTTTGAAACGTCGATTCATATCAAATATTCGAAACGTGTTTCAAATTTTCGTATCATTTTGATTTCGTTTTATTGCGATAAAAATTCGATTCATTAATTCAAATTCGTTCGCATGTCGTCGTTGATGTATATTAATCGTGTTTTCGAATCGAAAATTTTGTAAATCGAAATCAATTTTTTTTTCAAACACAATCATTTTCGCGCAAAAAAAAATCATCGAATTTATCGAATTTTTGATAATTAATCGAATTGAAAAATTCGTTGTTAACGTTATAAATCAATTTTTTGACACGTTCGAATTTATTTGCAAATAATTTGATTTTTATAATATTCGAATTCAATTCAATATTCAAAAACGACATCACGATATTCGATTGTTTTTTTTTGCATTGATGCGAAAATTCAATTTTTCGCAAATATAAATTTACAATTTTTTGTACGATTTCGTGTTTGCGTCAAATAATAACACGAAAAAAAATTCATCAAAATAATGATAAATTGTAAAATATCGAAACAATTTGATAAATATGTAATTGAAATTATTAATTAAACAAATCGAATAAAAAAAACGTTGTGCGTAATTCGAAAAATAAAAACAATTTCAAATAATAAATATTCAATCAATAAAAATTAAACAATTAACGAATTGATACAATCAACGATACGTGTTTGAAAACGTTAACATTTTTTTTGAATATTTTCGACATAACGATTTCGTCGTATTATTGCGATTATAATATCGTTTACAACAATATATTCAAAAATTTTATATTTTTTTCGAATGTAATGATTAATTAACGAATTTGCAAAATGCGAAAAATTGTGAATTCGTTTTCAATTTTTATCGTTTTTCGATATCAATTTCAACGAAAAACATACGTACGAATTTGTTTTTAATTGTAATTTCATAATCAACAATTTATTTAACGTTAATTGTTTTTGTATATCGACGATAAAAACGTTAAAAATTTTTTCGATCGAAACGTGATTTTTCGATATAAAATATTGTAAAAATTTTTCGTATTTTATTTTCGTATCGAAACGAATTATACGCAAAAAATTTTTAACGAAAAATTTATCGAAATGAAAACGCAACGTTGTTTTTCAATTATCATAAATTAACGAATTTTCGATTTTCAATTTTTTTTCGTTATTTGATGCAATATCATAAAAAAAATTTTCGATAATTTATATCAGAAATAAATATTTTCATGTTATAAAAAAAACGATTTCGAAATTCGCGACAAATTTTTTTTTTTCGCACGAATCAAAATCGACAACGAATAAAACACGTTATTTCGTCGTGATTTGATTGTTGATACATGAAACAAATATAAACGAATTTATAATTCGATTTGATACAATTTTCGATAATTTGAAAATTGTCACAATCGTCGTTGAAACGATTGTAAAAATCGTTAAAATTTTTGTCGAAAAATCGACGAAACGTTGTCGTTCGAAATTGAAAATCGAACGACGATAAACGTGTTTTTTACGAATTGATAATTTGTTTTTTTCGTTTTGTTAATATTGACGATAACAAATTTATCGATTTTCAACGCGTTTTTTCGTACGATTTCATTCAAAATTTGAAATTGTTTTGATTTATGAATATATTACGAATTACGAAATTTTCGTAATACAATAACACGAAAACGAATTTTTTTTGATTCATTATCGTTGTAAAATTCGTATTAGAAATAATATAATTTAATGAATTATTGATATCAAAAATGTATAACTTGAAATGTGATATATTGATTTATTAATCGTTACAAAACAGATTACGTTTTGCAATTGTTTTTTATTCACATTTTATTTATTCAATCGTACGAATTGTGACGAACGTGCATCGAATTCAATATTTGACAAATTAATATCGTGTTTATTGAACGAATGTGAATGATTGTCATTGCATTGCATGCAATATTATCGAAATTACGTACAAAAGTAAGTACAATTTGATTGCGCAAATGTTTTTAATAGTGATCGATTTTGACACGTTTCGCTTAATCGATCAATCAAAAGTTTTGATTCTATTCGTGCTCATATTTCAGTTTTTTGTCATCGTATTTTTCAACACTTTCACTCGATGACAATCATGCTCATTGCACTCGTGAATGCGACTTTCACTGAGCTTCAATTCTTGCATTGATTGTGATTTTCACTGAATGTTAATTCGTGCAGCGACGTAACTCTCACTGAGCTTCAATTTCTACGTTCATTGATGAAGAAAACACTGAATTTTTCTGATCAGAAAATCGAGCTCGAACGATCTCGAAGAAAATCATTTTGAATCATCATACAACTCGAGTCTGAACGCGATCAACGAATTTCTGTCTTCAATCATAGCTTGTCAAATTCGTACAATCGAATCATCATCGCTTTAAAATGAAAGAAATGACGTGACTCTCATCAAACTCGAACTTTCTTAACTATTGACGAAAAAAACACTGATTTTTTCTGATCAAAAAACTAAACTCGAACGATTTCAAAAAAAATCATTCTGAATCATTATGCAACTCAAATTTGAACACGATCAACGAGCTTCTGTTTTCGATCATGATTCGTCAAATGTGTACGATTGAATCATCAGCATCTTAACATGAAAAAAGCAATTCTGATTATTGAAAAAAATTTAATTGATTTTCGATTTTTTCAGTCTCAATTGCTTCACGAATCTCTTGAATTTATTTTTTGACAATGATTTAGTCAAGTCATCGACTATCATGTTTGCACTTGAAACGTAATTCAATTGAATCAAATTCTTCTGATGCAAATTCTTGATATTATGATAAATCACATCAATGTGTTTTGATCGTTCGTGAATATGTGCGTTTTTGATCAACAAGTTAACGATCTGATTATCTCTCAAAAGTTGCATTAATGAGCAAACTTCATGCTTATCGTTTTGAATGATTGCTATTTGATTCAATTCGATTTCGAAGTATTTGATGAAACTCAAATTTCGAAAAAATTGTGCTATTCATAATTTTTCTTTAGCGCATGTCGATAGAGCCATATATTCGACTTCAATGATTGAAATAACGATCGATTTTTGCTTACGACTCATTCATGATATTGATTTCTCAGCGAACATGTAAACGTATTCGAAAATCGACTTTCTGTTCAATTTATCGACTGCGTAATCAAAATTCGAATAAATCTTGATTTTGAAATTTTTACTGTTGTTCAGTTTCAAATCATATACAAGGTCTAAATCGATGATCGATCGAATGTAACGAAACAGAGTTTTCATTGCTCTATCGTGATGTTTCGCAAAATCACTGAAATATTGACTTAATCGTTTCAATGCGAAGACGATATCTGAACGAGTGTGTATGACAACATACATGAGCTTTTCAATCTTGTGTTGATAATTCTTTGAATCAATTCGTTCATCGTTCGATTCATTGATTTGAATGAATCGTAATCGTTCATGAATAGCTTCGTACGTTCGTGTTTATCGATGTTCATATGCAGTTCATTCAATATTTCGTTCAAATAATGAGTTTGATTCAATCGAATAGTTCGTCTTTTACGATCGCGAGTGATTTTAATGTCAAAAATCTTCTTCATTTTTTTCAAATTCTTGACTTTGAATATCTTTTTGAACTCATCTTTGAATCAATTGACTTGCTCGTTGAATTTGACGACAACAAAAATGTCATTCACGTAAAAAAATAATATGATTTTTCGTTTTTTATGACGAAACATGCAAAAATCAATCGAAATCTGTTCGAAATTCAATTTGTGCAATTCTTTTACGCAACGCTCATGTCAATTTCTAATTGCTTGTTTCAATTCATAAAGACTTCGACGAATCAGAAATGCTTGTTCGAAAAATAAATTCACGTCGAATGACGATTTCATGTAAATTATCTTCTTTAAAAATGATTTCGTGAAAACATTGTTGACGTTTATTTGATGACATTCGAAATTCTTCAACGCGACAATGACAAAAAACAAGCGAAAAGTATCGAATTTGACAATTGAAACAAAAATATCTGTATAATCGACTTCGTATATTTGCGAGAAATTTCTTGCAACGAGTTTGATCTTCAATTTGTTCAATGTATCATTCACATGCATTTTGATTTTGAACATTCATTTATTGATGACGATATTGACGTTCTTCGATGAAATGACGACGTTTCAAATTTCATTGACTATTAACGTCGTCAATTCGATTTGAATAGTTTCGAATTAGAATTTCTTTCAAGTAAAATCATTGACGATTTTCTGATAATTTTCGAGTACAAATATAATTAGTTTTTCAACAAATTGTCGATTTGTTTTTTTTGTTGTTGCAAACAGAGCTCACTCATCATGCTCGTACGTATCGAAATTTTCGATCAAAAAAATCATCATGACGCGTGCAATCTTGTTGCGATGTTCATCTCGTTTTTTCTCGTTCGTGATGTCTCGCTTACGCTTAAAAATTGTCACGTGAAAAAATTGCTGTATCATGCGTGAAGATTTCGTGAGAAATGTTAATTTAACACGCGTTTGAATTGTCGACTTCGTCGTAAACTCGTTGACTTCATTCTTTTTATTTGATGTATCGATAAATTCATCGTTTTTTTTTATATGTTGACTGAATTTCTTTTTTGTTCTTCGAAATCATAGACGCAATGAGAATCGAAAATTTTGCAAAAATTGATGCAACAAAAATTGATGCAAACGTCGATGTCATCGAAACGACTGCAAATGCAAAAATTATTTTGCGTGATTTTTCGACAAGTCGTTTTTCAAATAATTCGTTCATTGTAATCGTGAACAAATTCAATGATTCACTTTTTCATTTCTCGTTTTCAAGAAACACTATCTTGTGATGTTTAATGACATCGCGACGATCAAAAGTTCATATCTTGTATTGAATGATGATGTTTTCGTCATAATTCATGAACACATTTGATTTTTTTGTATTGACGAATTTGTTCTTTTTGTTTCTTTCGAACAATGATTTGATATCAACGAACGAATAACATTTGCATTTTCAAACGCGTATGTGATTTATCGACGACTTAATATTTGTTCAAATTTCAATAAAGTTTGTAAAATTGTCGTCGATTATTGATTTCGTGTTCATACGATTGCGAACATATACATTTGTTTCTTTTGTTTCAAATCAAAATTCTATAGACAATTTTGCATTTTGAGTCATTGCTTCGAATTTGATTCTCGAATGTTTTTATGACATGCTCTACTACATCGTTCTGAATAAAGTTATACGAAACGATGTACTGTGAAACAATATCGATAGATTCGCATCAAAAATCGAGTATAAATTTCAATTCTTTGACGTTGTCACAACGTATTGTCTGTAATTTTCGTTGAGTTTTTAATTTCATTTTCAATTTTCATTTGTTGAGAACTTTTGATGCATCGACTCGTTTGCGAAGAAATAAAATTCACGTTCGTCGAAAGTGATTATTCACGATTTCTAAAAAATATTCGTAATCGAGTCTTGAAGCAAATAAAAGTTCGCAAATATCAATGAACATCAATTTCAATATATGAGTTTTGCGTTCGATTAAACGACGATTATGTGCATTAATCATTTTCGTAATCGCACATATCTTACATGAATCGCTGCGATTCTCGACGATAAAAATCGACTTGCGTAAAGTTGTGATCTTGTGCAAATCTCGAAGTTTTACATTGCAAATTTCATATGATCAAAACGTCGATGTCATAATTCGTATAAATCACGTTTCTTTTGATCAACATTTGAATCAATACTTGAATCAACATCTGAGTCAATATTTGAATCAACATTTGAATCAATACTTGAATCAACATTTGAATCAATATTTGAATCAACATTCGATAATTGAGAATCGATCTCGATATCACTTCGAAAATCAATATTTGCATCGAACAAAATTTCGTTCGAATTCACGATTGCTGACATTGCAAATGAAACAAACAAAACTTTAAAAAATTCAATTGCAAACATCGTGTTGCTCGCTAACAATGCGTACTTTTTAAGTTTTGATGTGATTTTGTTTATTATGTAAACATCTTTTTGAGCGAATGCTCGAAATATTTCAACGTCTTGCTTATTACGCATAAACAAATTATCGTCATTGAAATTTTCTATCAAATTCTTCTTGATAAAGTGTCTGTCGAATAAAAGATTGACGTCGAAATCAAATACATAAAACATTTTCGTCAACGTGCTTTCATCGTTCTTGACGCGTATCGTCACTGAATCACATTGATTTGAATACAATTTTTTTTTTCGACTTTAATCGTGCGTCTTTTAATCGACTTGAAAAACTCATTAAAGAGTCGAAAATCGTCAATCATGTGAAACGAAACGTCAATGTTTGCAACTCAAACGAACTTGAAGAATTTATTGATCAATTCTTTGAATAAAGCGACGATTTTCTTCATGTGTTTTTCATTGTTTGAATCGATGTCGATGTCGAAGCTTGAATTGCTGCTGAACGAAAAAAAATCGACGACGTTGTACGTTTTGTGTTTTTTATTCTTACGTAAAAGTTTCTTGATTTTTTGTTTTTTCGCTCACTTTTTTAATTTTTTCAAAAAATCACACTTTGCGATTCGATGTGAATCATCGCAAAGAAAACATTTCGTTTTTTTCGTTCTAATTTTGAAACGACGAGAACTTTCGTCGAAATTGAAGAATCGTCGTTGAGATATGCGATAAGATTGACGACGATTGTTTTTGATTATCAATGTCGACTCAACGATCTTGCTTGCAATGAATTGTGTTTTTTTCTTTTGCAACTTTTGAATAGATTTATCGACATCGAAATTGTTTTGTGCGTCGATTGCATCACGAATGACATCGTACTCGACAAACAAGAATGCTAAAAGTGTTTGAAAACGACGTTTTGATTTGAACAAACTCATCATGTCTGATTGCATGTTTGCAACTTTGCGATTTTTCTTGATGATATCGATATAAACGATCTCAATGATCACGTCTGAAAATTTTTTGTAATTCATGAGTTCTTGCAACAATTGTCGTTCAATTGTAGCAAATTTTTGTTTGTATTTGTTGACAAGAATTTTTCAAATCTTTTTGACAGTTTTCAGTTTCGTCATCAATTCTTGATCATCGTCATTGATACATTCGATGAATTGATATTGTGCTCTTGCGTCGAATTTCTTTTTAGTTTTTCTCTCATCAAAATTCAAATCGACATTTCATTTTGATTTTCGAAAATCATTCGACAACAACTTCGACACATAATTTGAATCGACGATCATTCAGATTTCTTCGTCGATGAGTCATTGTTTCATTAACTTGAATCATTTTTCGCAATTTTGACGAATAAAAATATCGCAAATTCGACGCGCGTTGAATTTGCTGATTTCGAAATCGTTCATGATGCGTGATGTGATATGTAAATATGTATTCGAATGTAAATTCTCTTTACTGTCGTGTGCTTTTTCGTGAAGTTGTCGATCGAATCGTGTAAATTCTCTTTATTGTTTTAACGCGATCGAACGATGAGTTCTTCTCACAACTGTTTGATTTTCGTGATTTCGTGATCGAACGATTGACGTTGACAATCATAAAAAGCTTATGTTAATTCGAATCTCATAATCTATTGAACGAATGTGAATGATTGTCATTGCATTGCATGCAATACTATCGAAATTACGTACAAAAGTAAGTACAATTTGATTGCGCAAATGTTTTTAATAATGATCGATTTTGACACGTTTCGTTTAATCGATCAATCAGAAGTTCTGATTCTATTCGTGTTCATATTTCAGTCTTTTGTCATCGTACTTTTCAACAGTGTTAACATTGTTATTTTATTACATCGAATGTTAAAATCGAAAATCGTTTTGACGCATTCAAGCGATTTAATTTTTTACATATGTTTTTACAAATTTTCATGTATTTGCTTTTTATTTAGAAATTTTCGTGTAATTATGTATTAATTCAATCAATGCATAACATTTCACATTATTTTTAAATCATTTTAATTTTTTCAAATTGTTCGAAATACGACAATTTATTCAATAAACAAAATTTCAATCAAACGCGAAAATTTAAAACGTCAACAATTAAATTCTAAACGTGCAACGAAAACGAGAAAATTTTGTTCACGTGAAATCAAAAATTCAAACGATTCGAATGAAAATATCGAAATTTTATTTCACGCAAATCATTTTTTAGAAAACAGAAATTTTGAATGTGAATTTTCACGAAAAAGTCATTTCGATATTTTAGCAAAACGACGACGAAATCGTACGTTACAAATCGAAACGACGAGTTGACATTATTTTCGATCATTGAACGAAAACGACAAATTGTGTAAACGACGTTCGATTTCATCAAAAATCAACATTCATAACGAAACATTTCGAATTAAACATCAATTATTCATTTTGTTTATCACATTTTTAAACAACACGTTATTTATCATTCGTTGCTTTTCGCAATTGATAATAATCAAATAATGATTTTTTTTATTTTTTATTGCAAACGTTTTTCGATTTCGATTTTTTTTTTTACAAATCAAATTTTTTTTTTACAAGCAATTATGTCATTCAACATATTTGCATTCATGAAACGCAAACGCATTATTCAAATCGATCGTATTATCGTTTTTAAATCAAAACAAAAATTATTTGATTTCATTGTTTTGTTTTTGAATTCGAACATTTTCTGTTGTTATTTCGAAAACGTTCATCAATTTCCGATAAAAAAAAACGATTGTGAAAATTTTTTTAATATTTGTATTGAAACACAATTGATTAATTGAATTCGTCATAATTCGACATTCGTTTTTAAAATTTTCGAGAAATTACGCGTCGATAAAGATATCGACGTAATTTGTATTGTTCAATGAAACGAATATGTCGATAATTACAATAAATTTGTCAATACGATTCAAATTATTCGAAATCAACAAATCGATTTTAAGTTTAAAAACAACGATTTTTTCATCGAAAATTTTCAATTCACGATTGAAAACGTCATTTTTCAATTCAATTTGAAAAGAATCGATATTTCTGTTTTCATTTCATCTTTGAATACAAACGTTACAAAAAATAAAAAACGTAATGTTAAAATTTCGAATTTTTTCAAATTTTCACAGAACATTTCGAAATTATCATATGAAATCTGAAAACAATTGATTCGTGACAAGTTCATTATCAACAATGATCATTATTCAACGAATCAGATGAAAATTTTGATCGTGTCATTATGATTGAATGAAATCGTTCGTGATCATGTTTTTGTTCGACGCAAACATGATTTTTTGTTTTTCAAAACAATCGACGAAATGTTTGTTTTATTAATTACAATTTTTGTCGAAAAAAATATCGATCGTATCGTTCGAAATAAATTTAAAAATTTCAAAATGAACATCAATCAACGTTTTTCGAAATTTTTTTCGAAATTCGTATTTTTATTTAATCAATTATTCAATTATTTTCAACAGATTTTGATTGATGAATTTCGCGAAAAATTAACGTTTGTTTTTCAACGAATTATCGTCAACAATGAAAAATTCAACGATATCAATTCGTTGAAAAAATTGATTGAAATTGTGAATCAAAAATTTCACAATTTGAAAAATTATCAAATCGTTAAATTTGAAATATTCATTCGAATTGATCAATCAATTAATAAAAAAATCAACGTCAAGTTTTTTATTCGCGTTTTCATTTCGTCAATTTTCAAGAAATTTTTCGTTTCAAAGCTGATCGTTTTTAAAAATTTTCAAATTAAAAAAAAACGTCGTCGAATTGTTACAAATGCGAAACGTCGCATTATTGATTAAAAAATTGTTCAAAATCAAAATCGATTGTTTTTTACATTCAAAAAATATTACGTAAAGAAAAAAACGTTTTGAAAATTCACAACATAATCGATTTTCTGTTCAAAAATTTCATTCAATTAAATCAATTTGTCACGAACGATGAAATCAACGAAATTAACGAAAAATTTTCATTCGAACATGAATCGAAAAAAATTTAAATCTTTTCAGAATCGCGAAAAAAATGTTGTCGATTTCAACAATGTTCAAAACATTCAACACGTTCAATAAATTCACAGACAATTCACTAGTCATTCAATGTATATTAATTTTCGATAAATACGAACACAACGTGCAAACATTAATGAACACAAATGTCATTGAATTTGTTTTCATTGATGAAAAAATTGCGCAATTGATTTGTGAAAAATTTCAAATAAATTTTGTAATTTTTTCATGATTTAAACACGTCAACGAATTTGACGATCGTTTGATTAAATTTATTATTCATGTCATTTATTTCACATTCACAATGCAAAATCATTTTGAATTATTTATTTTCATGTTCATTACGAAAATAAACGTTCATTTTTTGATTTTGAATAAATTTTGAATAAACGCACACGACGTGATGTTGAACATGCAAATCGATAAAATCATTTTTAAATTTGATCGTTGTATTCATTTCGAAACGTTTAAAAATTTGAAAACGTTTTTTCAACAACGACATTCATTAAAAAATATTTATTCATTTTTTTTCACGTCGTCAAAAAAGTTTTCAATATCGATAAGTTTTCAAAAATATACGATTTTGCAAAAACGTTCATGATCGAAAACGATCAAAATTTGATCATTTCGATTTAAAGTTGAAAATTACGTCGAAAAAAATGAATTTTTTTCGAAAATCGTGTTAGATTTCAATTCTCGATATGTCATTGAAAAAATCGATAAAAAATATTTTTTCGTCAAACTTTCTAAGAAAAAACGACGTATTAAAATCATAAAAGAATTTCAACAATTTACATTCATGAAATTTTCTATTCGAAAATCGAATATAATCAAGAAATTCATTCGACGATTTAATCGACGATTTAAAATCACGATTTTCGACAATGAAAAATATGAAAACGATTTAAATTTCGATACATTTTTAAATGTTTTTTTTATCGACGCGATCGTTTTTCAATTTCTGATCGAATTTAGAAAAAAAAAGAAAATCAAAACGTTCTCGTTAATCATGAAAAAATTAAGAAAATTATTGATAACGTCAAAGAAAATTTAATTCAAGCAAAAATCGATTTCGATATGAATTCAAAGAAAACGCTTAAAATTATGAAAACAATCGTAAAAAAATTGAAACGTAAAGTTTTTGATTTTCTTAAACGATTCGAAATTGTTATGCGTAAAATGTGAATTGATTGATTTAAAAACTATGAACGACAAAATGTCAATTTATGTACAGTAATTGCGAATCAATTGTCTGATTATCATTTATTTAATATGAAATGACGACAGAATTCTTGTCAAAAATCATGTCAAAATATTTGATTTAAATTCATATCATTTAATTTGATTTTATGTCATAACAATTTGTCAATCAAAAAAAAGAAAAATCAATGTTTTCATTGAATTTCATGTTTTATTATTATGCGTAATCATATCATGTATCAATCTATTTTTTTTTTCGTTTTTTTGTTGTTACGATCATCAAAATCATGCGAATGATTGAATTCGTATTGTTCAATGAAATTCTGAAAATTTTGTAATTCGAAAATGAATTGTCATTCGTTATATTTCGATTCATAATCGATTCATCTGACTAAATATTGAATTACGAAAATTTTGTTGTATTTTTTAATTCGTTTTTCGATTAGCTTTTCAATATCATAAAATTTGTATTGATTCGTATCGTTTTCGATTTCAATAAAATCAAAATAATAAAAACGCGAACGATTGTAAAAATCAGTTTCGACAAATGTTGATTCGAATTGTGCAATAAACACAACGAAATGAATTCGTTATGTTGATGACAATTTCAATCAATACGCAAAACGTTCGATGCGTTTAAAAATTCGAAATGATTCGCAACGTTGTTGAAATAATTTCGAATTTAATTTGTCAAACAATTTGTAATTTTTGTTGAATTGTAAATAAATTTTTTCATTTTGTTTTAGTCGAATAAAAATATGACGTGAATCATAATATATTTTGATTTTGACAATTGCAAAATTCGTGATATCGACGATTTTTCGCTGATATTTCATGCATTGAATTGACAAATTCTGTACATTTGTTGTGTTAAATTCGATTAAATTTGATATCGCGTTTTTGATTTTGAATTCGTATATATTTTCATTGAATGATAAATTTGTAACGATGTTAAACGTGTTGTTTAACTGAACTTGAATTGCAAAAAAAATTAAAATGTAATCGATGTTCGAAAATTCGATGACAAAATATTTGATAACAATTTCAACAATTTGATTGATTCGTTTTGACGAATCGTTCGTTTGCGAATAATATGTCATTGAAATTAACAATTTCGTGTTTAATTTGATAAAAAATATTTGTCAAAAATTCGACATAAATTTTGAATCACGATCGAAAATTATAATTTCAAACATTTTTCAATCGACGATTAATAGTTTGTTCAATAATACGTTGATTCATTTTTTCGTTTCATAAATGTTTTTGTCGAAAATCAATGAAATTCGACGAAAATATTTACAAATTGCGAACATAACAATGTTTATTTCGTCAAACATAATTAAAATGAAATCAATGACAATGATATGAAACGAACGCGAAACGAATGTAATAAACATTAATTTTTCGTAAAATCGATGACGTTTGATTTGTATTAATTGACAAATAAAACAATGCTCGATGTATTTTTTGATTTTTCGCGAAAATCGAAATATGTATAATGTATTGAAAATTTTGTCATAACATCGATGAATTTCCGAATGATAATTTTGATCGTGAATTAAACGAAATATTTCGCGTTTCATTGTGACAAATATACACGATCGACGCGAATCAATGTCAACGTGATATATAATGTCATTCGTATTTATCGCGAAATTGATTTTTGTTTTGAGTTTTTTTGATATAAATTTCGTATCGTCATTTTTTTGCTCATTGACGTTTCGATTTTTTACGTTGTTTTCGAACGACAACGAAATTTGAAAATTTCGAATCGACAAATTTTGTTTTTTTTCGTGCATTCGAATCGTCAACGATTTTAATATCGTGATTATGTTTCGTCACGTCTTTTCGTTTTGATAATCGTTTTTGATTTTTTTTTTTTCGACATGACAATAAAAATTTTTTGAAAAACGTAACAATCGAAATTATTCGAAAAATCGATTATTTCGTCATGATATGTGTTTAAATCAAATTTATTTTTTGAATTTACGTCGATTTGTTCATTGTCAAACGCTAATTTTGATAACGCATTCGAAACAATATGATTTTTTTCTGATTTATATTTCATTTTCAATTTAAATTGTGACAGATAAATTGAAACACGAACAAAACGAAAATTGAATTTATCGATGTTGCTCGAATTCATCGTGATTTGTTTAACGATAAAAATATTAACGACATAATTCGTGAACACAACAATGATATTTTTGATTGCTTTTATCATATGTCGAATTTTTTTGACAATTCATATTAAATCACACATTTCGAATTCGATGAATCAATATTTGATTTCGATTTCGTTCAATATTCGACTTAAAAATAAAATAAATTCGATGTCGTTACGTTTGAATTTGTTTGAATTATTGTTTGTTTTGAAATGATAAATTATCGCGTCGAATTCGCGTCGTTTAAACGCGTCGATGTCGATATACAATTTTCGATCGAAATTGAAATGTATCAAAAATGAAATTTTGTTAAAAATTTTTTGCAATAATCGATATGATTTTAATTTTTCATTTGAAAAATTGTTCATTACAATTTTTTGCGAATAAATTTTGCGAATGATTTTTTTGTTGAACGATGATTAACGTAAAAATAAAATTTTACGATCTTGTAACGCGTTCGTTTTTTGAACATAAAACGCAACAAAATCTCGTAATCATTTTGTTAAATTTAAATAGATTTTCAAAGTTTTCAAAATATAAAAAAAATTCAATTTGATTATTGTTTTCAATTTATCGATTGCGATAGTGAAATCAAAAACGTCAATTTTTTGATCAAAAAATGCGATCGTAAAATAATCGAAAAATGATTTTTTCGACGACAAATTAATGTTATAAATATTTAATCGTTCGAACATCGAATGAAAATGAATCATATATTTTTCAAAAATATTGAAAAAAACGACAATGTCGTTTACGTAAACACGAACAAATTCGCGAAAATTTCGAAAAATAAAATCGATTCGTCGTTGTACGTATGAAAATGAATTTTTGAATTTCATCACGACGACGTTAAATTGTTTTTGTTTTTTATGTGAAACGACAATAAATTTATGTTTGTTTGCAAATTTTATCAGTTATTGATGAAAAAAATTCGTAACGTCAAAAACGAATATGAATTTGCATTCGACGACAACTGAAATAATGTCTGATTAAAAAAACATAAAATAAAAATCGATTAAAATAATTTTGTTTAATTCGCGTATATTCACGACGATTCGATTTTTGCGTTTTGAATCGTTTGATTCAAATATTGTTTTTCATATTGCGAAAACAAAATAATTATGCGAAATGAATTGATTGATGTATTTCATGCGATTTTGAACGTGCAATTTATCAAAAATTTCATCAACGAACTTTCGATTTGCGAAATCGAAAAAATAAATTTTTGTTGTTTTTATTTTCGCGTCGAATTTGAATTCAATTGACATTCATTCATTTTTCGAAATTCGCACGATAAATTCATTGTCGTTTCATAATTTTGAATAATTTAACGCAACGTTTGCAAATTTAATTCGAACGTTAACGTCATCGTAAACGATAATTTCAACAGACAAAATTTCTTTCGCATTAATACTAAAATTTACAACAATTGAATCGTTAAAATTGCGTACAAAATTGAACGCAAAATCGACATTTGCATCGACGAAATTAATCGCGATCGCATCGTGCAAATTTTCATAATTAATCGTCATAATCGCGTCAATTGTCATAATCGAAACATCAAATTTCAACGTTTGCTTAAATCAATTTTTGAAAACAAATTTATGAACATTAACAATTAAATGAACGTATTTCGAATTAACTAAATAACATTTTTTTTTTCGTATTTTTGTACGAATTCAAAACGCGTATTTTTGAAAATGTAAACATTTTCGACGTTGATGTTGTGAACTTGAACGATTTTTGTATGTGCATCAATGATATGAAAAAATACGTTTTCATTTTGATTTAATCGTTCAATTCGTGAAAACGTGAACATAAAATCGCGTTCAATAAACAAATTATTTTTGTCACGTAATTTGAATGAAATTGTAAAAATTGATTTGATTGAAATTTTAATAATTTCGTTAACACGAACAACGCGTTTGATTTGTAATTCAACATTAATGACATTTAATTTAATTCGTATATTTTTGCAATTTTTTATAATGACAATTTGTTTGTTTACATTTATATTCATTTGTTTTGAATTCAATATATCATTGTTTAAAAAAAATTTTGTTTTCAATTTTTTTATTATGTAAATTTGTCGAATAAACGTGACAATCGCATTTTCGTCATCAATCGAAATTTCAAAAACACGAAAAATTAATGAAATATGATCAATTGTTGTGACGACGACGTTTTCGATATCGCGAATTTTGAAAAATTTTATGATTTGTCGCGCATGTGTTTTGTAATCAAATATTTTTTGCATCAAAAATTTACGATCGATTAAAAACGCATCGTATTCGATATCGACGCATATATCGATGAAAAATTGTTTTATGTTTGTTTTTATCGTGACGTAACGTCACGAACGAAATTCGAAATTGAATCGTGTATTTGTTTTGACACTTGATTGTAAAATAAATTTTTGATAATTATGAACATTTTTCGTCGACGATGTGTCAAATTTAATCGAAATTGTTTGACACGAACGCAAATGTCGATGAAATTTGTTATTAAAATAAAATTTCGATTGACAACGTTTGTATGAATAAATTTTTGTTTGTTTGATTGAAATATTCACAAAATATTCGAATAATTCATAAATCACATAATTTTTATTAAATTTTTGAGTTTCGAAATGTTTTTCGTCATAATATTCATCATTTATCATAAATATTTTTGACGCGTTTTCAGTATTCATGTTGTAATCATTTTGATAACTTTTTTCATCGTTTGAATAATTGTTTTTTTTTTCGCAAAATACATTCGTCGATATGATGTTTCATTTTGATTTGACGTTTCATTCTGATTAAAATAAATATTTTGCTTAAACGAAAACGAAAATGAATTTGAAAAATCAACAAAATATTGATTAAAACGTAAAAATTGCGAATATTGAAATTGCGAATCGAACGTGTTTCGATTTTTTTGAATTTCGTTTTGTTGCGTTTGTTGAAATCGATATTGTTGATTTTCGTATGAACGTTTTTGCATATTTTGTGTCGATTGTTGTCGATTTGAATAATCTGATTGATACGAACGTTATTGAAAAATATAAACGTTATTTTGCTTTCAAATTGATACGAAATTCGAATATTGAATTTGACGAAATTGCGAAAAAATTCATTGAAATTTTCGTAATTTACACGTTCATTGATAGAAAAAAAATATTATACGAATCGAATGAAATTGAAATTTGAAAAAAACGATAAATGAATTAAAAACGACGTTCGTTTTCGAATTGAATAATAAAAACGATATTTGTTTTCGATGTTTCATTATATTTTTTTTTATCATCGAATTGTTGAAAAAACTCATTCATTGTAATTTTTTTGTCGATTTAATCAAATTTCGTCGAAATTTCAATTTCAATTCATTGTAAATTAAATACAATTGTGAATAAATTGACATCATAATCGATTTAACATTTTTGATTATTATTTCGACGAAATCGAATGATTTTTTGTGTTTGCAAACATTTTTTATAATGTATTTTTTTTTCGTGATCATCGTTAACGTCGTGAACGACGATTTTTTATAACGTTTTAACAACAAACGTTTTCATTTTTTTACGTTTTTTTTAATTTGATCAATTTTTTCTGATCGTCATTGACGATTTCAATATATTATCGTAATGCATGATCACGCATGCAATTATAAAAATTTGTTCGAATCACATCAACATTTTTGAACAATATCATATTTTTAATTTTTTCAATATAGAAATGAACATTTCGAAAATATGTATTTTTGTTCGAATGTTCGATCGAATTGTCGATAATAACGTTTTTTTTTCGTATCACGAATCGAAAAATTTTGTTTTTTGAACATTTCATTTGACGTCATCGTCATTGTCAAAAAATTCGATTGAATTTGATGATTCGACAAAATTTTGAAATTTTGTTTGAATATCGTTTCGAACATTTGTAATCAATGTTTGAAAAATTTGTCATTGTTGCTGCGTGAATTTCGTGTTTTGTTAATTGTTATTTTTGTTCGTCATATTTGAATTGAATGCGAAAATAAATTTAATATTTTTTGTGTTTCAAAAAATGATGTTCAGCGAAATTATAATGTTGTTTCGTCGTTGAAAAAACGACGTCGACGAAATGACTTGAAATTTACGACGTAAATTTTTCGAAAAATGAACGTAAAAAACATCAAAAAAAGTATTTGCAATCGTCGATTTTAAATCAAAAATAAATAACGTAATTCGATCATTAATTCAATCGAAAAATGATTGATTGTTTCGATACGTTTCGATGACGATCACGAAAATTTTAAAATTTTTGCGAAAACGAATTTTGTCGACGATTCATTTTGTTAGTAAACAATGTTTGTCGAAATTAAATGATTAATAATTGACAACGATATTGATTTAAAACAATTAATTACGATATTGTTCACAATAATTTTTGTCGAAATATTGACAAAATAAATTCGATCAATTGAATCGATGTAATCGAATAATTCAAACGCAATGCGAATGATTTTTGATGTAAAAACAATCAACGTGATTTAAATGAATAATTCGAACAATAATAAATGTCAATGTTTTGAAAATTGACGAATCAAAATAAAAAAATGATAAACAAAACAAAAAAAAAACGAATTGAAATTTTCAAAATAATTGAACAAATTATTTGTTGATGAAAAAACAAATAAAATCGTTAAATTGAATTGTTCGAATCAAACAAAAATTCGATGATAAATTGATTTTCAAATGTGTCGTCATTGAGCGATGACAATGCGAATTTTCACGAAAAATCGAAATATTTTGAATATTTGAATGAAAAATCAATCGTCTTTGTTGAAAATTGTAAAATATTGAAAAAATTTGATTGAAATTTTAATTTTCAATTGAATGAAATAAATTGATTGATTTCGATCGACACGTCAAATCGAAAAAACAACGAAATTTTCGATTGCGACAACGACGTCAATACGATAAAAAATATTGACATTTTAAAATCGTGTGCTATATTTCGAAAATTGATACGTCAAAAACAATTGATGATGTCGATTTGTTTACGTACAAATCATCGTTTGAATAATGTTATCAATTGTTAAACGCGAAAATGTGAATTGATTGATTTAAAAATTATGAACGACAAAATGTCAATTTATGTACAGTAATTGCGAATCAATTGTCTATCATCATTCATTTAATATAAAATGACGACAGAATTTTTGTCAAAAATCATGTCAAAATATTTGATTTAAATTCATATCATTTAATTTGATTTTGTGTCATAACAAATTTTTGATTATCGATCAATTAATTGTCATTTATAACAAATTTTCAAGTGTGAAAATATCGATCATATTTGAAAATTTTGTTTCAACGTCAATAAATTTCAAAAACGTCAATTTATTAAATTACAAATGCAAAAAATTTCGATATTTTCGAGCGAATTTAATTCGAAAAATTGACGATTTCAAAAATGCGATTGAACGAAAAATTTTTTTTTATTCACGATTCGTATGTTTAAATTTTTTTCATCAAACGATTTTTAATTATCATTTGTACGTTATCATTCAACGATAATAAACATAAATTAAAAATTTTAATAAACATCGATGCAATTGATTATGCGTTCATTGATAAAAAATCGCGCAATTTGTATGCAAAAAACATTTTAAATTCGTATTTTTATTAAATTCGAAATCATTGATTGAATTCGACGATCGTTTGTTTTTTTTATAATTCACGCGATATATTTCAAATTGACGATAAAATTACATTTCGAATTGATCGTTTTTTTGATAATCATCGATTTCGACAATCATTCGATAATTTTAAAAAAATCGTGAATTTAATAAACATGAAATTATATTAAACATAATTTACGATAAATTGATTTTTAAATCGTTCAAATGCAATTATTACGACAACATATTCAATCAAACGATGCAAATTCGTCGTTTAAAAATTTTCAAATCAAAACGTCGATAAAATATATTTAATTTTTTCGCGATACAAAATTATCGCAAAAAAATAATACAAAACACATAACGACGATAAAATTTCGATATATTATTTTGTTTCGTTTCAAAATCAAATTTTTACTTTTTTTGTTGAAAACGAATCAAATATAATCGATTCGAAATGTTTCGAATGTTCAATTCATTCAAAATCGATATCGACGACGAGTCGTCAACAATCGAATCAAATAATTCAAAAATTTATATTACGATTGTTACGAAAACGACATTCGTCAAAAAAAAAAACTGAAAAATCAACGCAATAAACGATTTTAAAACGAAAAACAACAATCAAAATTTTCGTTATTTTCAAAATAATTTTGACGATTCGAAAATATCGCAATAATTGATGCAATTTTTTTTTTTTGTCGATCTTTCAAAAACAAAAATCGAAAACAAAACGTTCAATGTTTTTTCATTACGATCAATCAAATCGATTTCGCGTTCAAAACATTACAAACGAATTTTGAATCGTTAAAAATCGTCGTCATGATCAAAAAAATTTTAAAACACGAACAAATCAAATCGATATTCGAACGCATAATGAAAAAATGTCAAATATTTTCGTCATTTATCAAAAATTTTTGATTTTCAAAAATCATCAAATTGTTTTTTCATAAATTATACGATCATAAAATCGAATTGTTGAACGATAACATTTTTTGTTTCGCAATCGAATGTATTTTCTATTCGAATTCAAATTTAAAAAATTGAAAAAAAATTTGAAAAAAAATTTGCAAAAAAAATTTATCGTATTTAATCAAACGATATATGTTTTATTTGTTTTATTTGCGATCAAATTCAACGATCAATTACGTTTGTGTGTGAATTATCGTAAATTCAATCACATTACGAAACGCAATCGAAATTTCATTTTTTTGATTGAAAAAATTTTGATCAAAATTCAAAATTGCAAATATTTGATCAAACTAAATATCATATCAATTTTCAATTAATTTCGAAAAAAAAAAATGAAAAATTTATCACGTTTGTTATTTTTATGAAATCGTATAAATATCGAATATTATTTTTGAATTAATTAACGATTTTGCAAATTGACAACATTACATGAATGATTTTTGTTCAATTTTTTGAACGAATTTTGTCAAATCTATTTGAATGACATATTTATTTACAACAAATTCAAAAAAACATATCGTGCACGTTCGAACAATGTTGAAAAAATTCAAAAAAATCGATTTACAAATGAATATTGAAAAATGCGAATTTTTCAAAAAAAATGATTTTTTGAACGTTATATTTTCGATAAATAATTTTCGCATGAATTTTAAGAAAATGCAAATCATAATTGATTGAACACGTTTTATCAATGTTAAAAATTGTTTCAAAAATGTTACGTGACAATTTCAAACATATCGAAATTAACGTCGTCGCAAAACGAACATGTAAATATTTTTCGCAAAATGATTCAAATAGTTAATCAATTGTTTATTTATCAACAATTGCATCAAACATTATTTTTTTAACAATTGATAACATTATTTATCGATTTGTTTTTGATCATATTCAATTTTTGCAAAACATAACAAATTTTAAATTTCTATAAACGATTTATTGATAATTTATTTCAAACGCGAAAAACAACGATTCATTTGATAATTTTTGCAATTTTTCGTCATTTATTCGAGTTTGCATTTCATTAAACAAATTTTTAAAATTCGATAAACGATTTTTTTGATAATTTACAATAATTCAATTTTTGTCGATAATATTTCGTTAAATCAACGATGATTTCAGAACGCGATCGCAAACAATTTTCGATAATTTCAAAAGTCGAAAATTTTACATTTCAAAACAGCGACAACGATGTTTTCGAAATCGATCAACAAATTCAAAAAATTCAATTTGTTTCGATTGATCAAAAACAAAAATGATTTCGTCGAATTTTTTCAACAAATTTTTCGATTTCGAAATCATTCGTTCGTCGATTTCGTTTTCGAATCAGTTTTTTTTTGTCGTTTTTAACAAATCGAATCAATGACAAATTGTTTTTGAATTTAATCAAAATCAAATAAACGATTTACGTAATTTCGTTGACGAATTGATTTTTATAAAATTCGAAAACGATTTGAAAAAAAATTTTTTTTTACAAATCATCATACAGAAAGCAATAAAAACGATTTTAATTCGAATTTTATCAAAAACATTCAATCAATTTTTGATTCAAATCGTTTTCATAACGTAAAAATTTTTTGCATTTTTTGCATCGACATTTTTTGAACGTTTCATTTTTTCGTCAACATTTTGAAATTCGATCATTCGCGAGTCAAAATAGTTTGCATTTGATGTTTTCAAACGAATTTTACTTTTTTTAATTTTCGACAATTTCGCATCGAAACTCAAAATCGAAAAATTGAATTTTTTTGATTCAAAAAAATAAAAAAAAATAAATCGTTTACAATCATCGTTCATTCGAACAAACACGTGTTTTACAAAAACGTGTATGTTTTCGTCAACGTTTACAAAACATAATCAAACAACATGACGAAAAAATTATCGTGAATTTCGTTATTGCATGTTTGCTTGACAAATGTCGATTTTTTTTTCGATACACGATCGAAATTAACGACGATTATCGAAATTTATTTCGTAACGTCAAATTCGATAATTGAAATCGAATTTTTATTAATCGTTTTAAAATTCGAATTTCGATCGTTTTAAATCGTTTAACGAATCAGAAATATTCGTTGAATGATATCAAGCGAAAAATCATTTTTAAAACGTGATTTTTGCAAATGTTTCGTTATGTCAAAATTGTCGATTTTTTCGATATTTTCAATCAATTGATCATGATATTTTTCATCGAATCGACGTTTTGTTTCGTCGCGATATATTCGAATCACATGTTCAAATCATCATCAAGCGATTTTAAAAAACATCGATGTCAAAATTTCGATTTGACAAAATAATCGATTGTCAAATTTCACGTCAAAATCGTCAAATCGCAATCAACGTCAACAGCAATTTTTCAACGATTTTTTTTATCGTCAACAATACATCAATCGTTGACGATCAAAACGACAACAATGTAAAATGTCATGCAATGATATGAATAACAACAAAATTTAAATTGCAAAATTAATTATTGAAATTTGACAAAACATATGTAAAAAATTTGATCAAAACGAAATTCGAATTCGAATTTCGATGTGATAAAATAAAAATTCAAACATTTATCAAATCAACACATAATACGTTCGTCATATTATTTTTCGTTTTTTTTCAGTTTCGTTTCGAAACGATTAATCATTTTTTTTTTATCGATCGACGATTCGAAAAATATCGTTGATTAAAACGTGAATAATTGAACAAATCATTGCGAAAATTGAAATGATCGAAACAAATGCAACAAACGTGATTTGAAATTCGAAATCGAAAAAATGACGAAAACGTGAACGAAAACGCAAACGAAAACGTAAACGTAAATCGAAATCATGCGAATGAAAATTTTGATTGCAAAAATGAAAATTTTGATTGCAACGAAATGTAAAAAATGTTTGATTTTTTGTATGATGAAATGATCGATTTTTCTGACAAAACAAAAACAAAACGAATCGATTTCGCAAACGTATGTTGTTGAAAATTTTTCGAATTCGAATTTTTCAAAATTTGATTAATCGATGTTTTTTGATTGATTGCAAACAAGAAATAAACGATAATTCGTGATTGATAAATAAATCGACGAACGTCAACGTTTTGCGAAAAAAAACGACGATTTTGATGTTGTTGCAAATCAAATGATTTAAATTTTTCACGAAACATGCGAATCAAATCATCGATAATGAAATAAAGTTTTTGATGTTTTGATACAGATATTCGAAAAAATGTTCGAAAAAATGAAATCGAAAATGTAAATGAATTGATTGATAATTTTTTCATCGATTTCGATGTGATATTGATTGTCGCAATAAAAAAATTCGAACACTTTGATGATATTGATTCAGATATCGATGTAAATGTTGCAAAAAAAATAAACGAAAAAACAAACGAACAATTGAACGTTGCAATTTCGACGCGTTTTGATGTAAAATTTCGTGTGATTAACATTGTTACGATTTTCGTTTGTTTTGATGTAATATCGAATGTCGCAATAAAAAAATGTGAACATTTTGATGATATCGATACAAATGTTGCAAAGAAAATCGACGAAACAAGCGAAATTGATTTTTTCATGATTTTGTACGTGAATTTTGATGTAAAAAATCGAAAATTTGAGTTTTTTGATATGATAAATGAAATAAATGACGTAATCGATTTTTGAATATGATGTTCGCGTATATGTTCGTGAAATTTGTTTTTGAAATTGAAATTTGTATCGCAATGTTTGCAAATCATTTGCGAATTCGTATAATGAAATTGAATATATTTTAACAAACGATTCATTGACGAAAAATGAACGAAACATTCAACGTACGAATGATATTGCGACGAAAAATTTGAATTAAAAATAAATGATTTCGCGATAAATTCGAACGAAATAGTAAAAACGCATATGTTAAATTTTTGTCGAAATTTTGTATGATATTGAAAATTTGATTTTTGAATTATGCGAATGCAAAATCGCGAACGCATTTGAACAATAAATCGAACACATTTTGTTTCAAATATTGATGTTGAATTTGCTGAAAATTTTGCAAAAAATTCATTATTTTGTTATATAAATCGAATATCAAAATATCGCATATTAGTGTAAAATCGAAAATATCGATATTTTTAAACGTTGATTTAAATAATTGAATTTTTTGTTGAATTTGTTCGATCAATTCAATTTGTTTTTTCGTTTTTCATTTGATTTGACATTTAATCAATTCGACGTCACGTTGTGTTTGTTTTTGAATTTTTTGTTCAGTCGATTTGATTTTTTTCTGCTTGAACAATTCGATCGTCAAAATTTCTGCTTTCGCTTGTATATGAAATTGTAATTTTGTTAATTCGATTTCGAATTTGATTTTTTCAATTAACGAACAATCGAAATTGTGATATGATTTGTAATTTATCAAAACCATTTTATGAAAATTAACGCGACAATTTGAACATTTTATCAAATTACGTTTTTGATAAAATTCAACGTCGATTAATTTTTGTGATGTAAAATATTTTGAAAATCAATTTTCGATATCGAAAATACGCAATCGCTTTGCAAAAATATCGTATTTGTTCATTGCGAAAACAAAAAATGACGATCGATTTGCTAAATAAATAAATAAAAATTTCGAAAGATTTTTCAAAAAAAATGATGATGTAAATATTGAATATTGATTGAATATTTCGAAATCGATTTGATTCGAAATGTTATTGAAATTATTATCGAAACAAAAAACAAATGTTGATTTGCTAAATAAATAAATATGATTTTGAAAAATTTTCGAAACAAATAAATGATTCGAATGTTGAATTATCGTGACGATTTTGAAATCAAATTTGAAATTTCGAATGCTGTAACAAAATTTTTGATACAATCGTGTTTTGAAAAAATGCGAATGCTTGTTTAATTTCGCGTATCGTTAACGAGCGATGAATTAAATATATAAAATCGAAAATAAAAATGAAATGAAATATTGAAATTCGTTGATGATTTAGATATTGAAATTTGATCGACGAATTTCAATGTTCAATTCATTGTTTTATTTTCGACTATGATGAAACATGTACGAAAACATATTTCGATTGAATTTTTAAAAATTTAAAATAATGTAAGATATCATGCAATGATATGAATAACAACAAAATTTTAAATTGCAAAACTAATTACTGAAATTTGACAAAACATATGTAAAAAATTTGATCAAAACGAAATTCGAATTCGAATTTCGATGTGATAAAATAAAAATTCAAACATTTATCAAATCAACACATAATACGTTCGTTACAACATCAAGTTTTCGTCGAAAACGTTCGTTGACGATAAATTTCGAATTTATTTGATCGAAATCGTTCAAAATGTTTTTTACGAATATCATTTGAATAAAATCGAAAAAAACGAATTTGACGAAAACGAAATATCAATCAATTAACAAAAAATAATTGACGTTTCGTTATATTAATCGATTTGATTTTTCGATCGTCTGAAACGTTCGCTTATTAAAATCGAAAATTTCGAATTTGCAATTTTTGCATCAAAACATGATTGCGAAAACGTTTCGATAAATTTTCAATTGTATTATTATTTTTACTCGTCATTTTTTTGATTTTTTCGTATTCAACGATATGTTTTTTGAACTTTTTATCGTCAATTCGCATAAATATTAAATCATGAATATCGCACGAAAAATTGAAAAAATTGAAAAACTCGTGAAACGACGAAAACGTCGTTTTTTTTTTCAAAAAATAAACATGTTGTTAAAAATTGTTTCAAAAATGTCACGTGACAATCTCAATGAAATTAGCGTCGTCGCAAAACGAATATGTAAATATTTTTTCGCACATATTCAAATAATTAATCAATTATTTATTTATCAACAATTGCATCAAACATTATTTTTCTTGACAATCAATTTCAAGAAAATTCAAATTTTCGTGAATTTCGTCAATTTTTATTGACGTTTCATTCGCGATTTTTCGAAAAAAATCAAAATTTTCATTCGCATGATCAAAAAATTCGTGAATTTCGAATGAATTACAAAAATCGAAAAAATTTTCAATTTATTCAAGAAAATCGTGATCGAAATTTTCATATTTCGTTATTACGATAAAATCAAACAAGTCATTTTAAAAACCGATTTTTCAAATTACGTCAATGCGAAAATGTTATCGCAATACGATGACGAAAAAATTTTGTATTTCGTTGTTTTTTACAATCGAAACATGATTTCAATCGAATGCAATTACGAAATTTATAACAAAAAATTATTGATCATCATTCGTTGTTTGAAACATTGACGTTCAAAATTCGAAAACATTGACAAATCGATCAAAATTTTCATCGATTACAAAAATTTGAAAATTTTCATAATTTCGAAAAAATTAATTTTTCGTCAAATTCGTTGAACAGAAATTTTATCGAAATTCAATATCGTCATTCAATTTCAATCAAAAATTCAAAACGTTAAAACAAACGTTTTGATTCGCATGTCGAATTCATGATTTAAAAACGATAATGACGAACGACATCAATATAAAAAACAAATGTTGTTCATTTCAAAACGATTCGAAATTTATGTCGTCGAATTTGACGAATCAATTTACGAACGAATTTTCGTCGCAAACAAAACAAACGACGATTGTCAAACATATCATGAAACATTTAATCAAAATTTTATTTTCGTGAATGAAATCAATTTAAACGATTGTCAAAAAAAAACGATATTTTATATTACAAAAATCGATTATGAATGTTCGTCGATGTTTTTTTGTTCGTTGATTTTTTCAAAAATTTATGAATTTTTCGCATCGAATTATTTTGAATTTAATCGCATGAAAATTTTTTTACGTCGTGATTATTATTAATTTAATATGCGCAAAACAATTCGTCGATACGTACGTAATTATCACGAATATTAACGAATTAAAATTTTCAAAAATCGTAAAAACGAATTATTCATTTTTTTGATCATATTTTTGCAACGTTGAACGAATATATTCATTAATTTCATTACGAAATTATTTGACGTTTACGATCATAATGTTATTTGCACGATAATCGACAAATTTAATAAAAAACGTCATTATGCATTTTGTACAACGAAAAACGAAAATACGAATGTTGAAATCACAACAAAAATATTCATTCAATACGTGTTTCGTATTTATGATTTGTTTTTTTTTATAACATTTGATCGAAATTTTCAATTCGTGTTTTTCGTATGACAAATTTTTTGCAAAATTTTCGACATCAAATGTAAATTTTTCACGATTTTTCATTCAGAAATTGATGATTAAATCGAAAAAATCAATCAAAATGTCGAAAAACAATTGCGACAATATTGCAATTACATGCAAAACGATTGAAACGTTTAATTATTTATAATCGAATTTACAAACAATAACGCGATTTTTGCATTTATTGAATTGTTATCGTTTTTCGTCAACAAAAATTTTCATTCACGTATGAATTTTTCATCGAATTTTATTTCGTATGTCACGAAAAAAAAGCGATTTTTGATCGTTAAAACGAAAAACATCACGAACACAATGCAAAACATTTTCGATTATGTACGAAATTCACGTCGAAATAATTCAAAACGTATAACGACACAAATCAACAAATATCGCAAAATCGTCGAATACGTCGAAAAAAATTACGTTTTTTTGAATCGACGAAACATCAAAATCGTTAAATTATTCGACAAATTTGATGACAAAAAACTTGATTTATACAAAATGTTAAAATGTATAAACAATTTTTATCAATTTGAATTATTTGAAACAATACGAATTTATGATGTGTTTCATTGTTGATTTTTGCGCAAAATTTTTTGTAATTTTTTCGAAAATCAAATCAACGAATCATTCGATTTCGTTGTAATCAACGAAAATTTCGAATGAAAAATGAACAATATTTTAAAATTTCGATATCATTACGATCGTTTTCAATATCGCGTCAATTGATCAAATTGATCGCATGATCGAATTTGATATTACGTCGATAACGATAAATTCGATAATGTTCGTAACGTGATGAATAATTATTATCGAATTCATTTTATCGTTGCAAATTCGAAATCATTCAAAATCATTTTTTTCATTTTTTAAATCGATGATCAAAATTCATTTGCGAATCGTCGTCGTTTTAGAAAAAATAGTGTCGTTTTGACATTCATCGAAATTACGTTCGATTAAAATTTGAAAATCGCAATTGAATTTGAATTTATTTTGATTTCATTCGTTCGTTTCAAAAATTTTTTTTTTAGTTTCAAATTTCATTATTATCGTTTCGACGTTGTTTACAATCAAAATTTACGTCGCATAAAAAATTGAATCGTGTCAAAAACATTTTCAAAAATTGTTGTTCGATTTTATTGAATTGTAAATTGATACAACATATTGAAAAAATCAAAAAATGATGATCGTGAAAATTTCGAATTTTGAATTCATTCAAAACAATCGACAACGTTTTCGTTTCGAATTAACGACGAATCGTCGAAACGACGTTCGCGAAAAAAAAAAATAATGTTACGAACATGTTTGACAAATAAATTTGATGAATAAATAATTGATATGATATGATCGAACAACGAATTATGTTTTAATTTTACGTGAAAATTAACGTGATTTGAAATTTGACGTCGTATATTGTTTGCAATTTCAACATTTTGTATTTATTTATTTTTGCAAATTTATTGTTTTCGTTTAATTAATCAATAATACGTTTATTCAAGCACGATTCATGATAATATTAACAAATTCGAAAATTTTTGTAACATCGAATTGATATTACGAAACGAACAATTTGATTATGTTTATAAAATTTTTGTTATTATGTTTAACGCGTTGATATTATCGCATATACAACAATTGATTTGTACATTGTATTTAACGAAATATACATATATTAAATTTTTTGAAAAACAAATATTTTGCACGAATTTTACAAATAATTTCGCGTGTCATTAATAAACAATTGAAAATTTTGTTGACGAATTTGTAAATATTCAAATTTTTTAATTATTTATTGTTCATTTATAACATTGCATAACACGTTTTTTATATTATTCATTATTCAATAAAATTTAACGACAATTTTTGAAAATGTTTTTAACACGATTCAATTTTTCATACGACGTAAATTTTGATTGTAAATAACGCGAAATAACACAAAAACAAAAATTCGAAACAAAAATTATCGAAATCAATTTGACAATAAATTGTAACGAATTCATATTAATGTTTTTTGATCGATTATAAACGATATTTACAATTTAATCATTTCGTAAAACAAATTTCGTTATTTTTGAATTGATTTCGTGAAAAACATTCACGATATTTTGAATATTTTGAAATTCGTCATCGTCAACGTAATATTAAATTTGTAAAATTCGTAACATCAAAAATGTATAACAAAAAACAAAATAATTTTTAAATTAATAATTGCAAAATTAATTATTTTTTAAAAAATCTGTTATATACACGTTTTGCTAAATGCAACGTACACATCAATTATCGCATATGCGCGAATATCAATGCGATAATCGTTGTTGTGTTGATTTTATTAATATGATAAAATTGTTCGTTTCATTGTTTGATGTTTCGAATTTGATTTGATTTGACGAAATTCGATTCGCGTTTTTTGCAAATTTTGAATTTTGAATTTTTTACACGCGTTTTTTTTTAAACATCGAAATTTTTTGAAATATATTTTCATATGTTTTGCAACAAAAGTTTTTAAATTTGTGTATTTGTATGTTGTTGATTTGAAAAAACATTGTCATCGTGATTTTCGCATCGAAAATTTTGAAATTTGAAAAAACATTGTCATCGTGATTTTCGCATTCGAAATTTTATAATTTATTTCGATTCATAATCAATTTGCGTTAAAAATTTGAAAATCATTTTCGTGAATGATTCAAAAAAAACATGATTTGATGATTTCATTGTTTGTTGTTTTCAATATCGAAAATTTGATTTCGTACAATTCACAATTTTCGATTTGATGATTGACAATTGATTGAATGACAAAAAAATCGAATTCGAATTTTTTTATTTTTTATTTTTTTATTTTTTACATTGAATCGATGAATTGTTCGAAAAAAATGATTAAACGCGTAAAACGTCGAATATTTTTTTTTATTGATAAAATAATCGTGATCGCAATTGAATATTCGATTTCGAAATTTTCGCATTTCATTTCACATTCACATTCACAATTTCATCGTTCAATCAAATCGAACAACAATTTTTGAAAATGTTTTTGACACGATTTAATTTTTCATGCGTCGTAAATTCTAAACAATAAACAACACGAAATTGATGACATGAAATCGTGATGTTTTCATGATTGTTCGAATCAATTGTTTCGTCAAAAAAATTGCATTTACAAAACACGTTCAATTTTGAACGCGTTATGATATTGAATGTTCAAATATGTTTTTGTTGTACGATTTGATCGTAATTTGATTGTTTATTCATGAATGTAAAACGTCGATCGCGTCACGATGTTTGCATGATTATTCGAATCAATTGTTTTATCAAAAAAAATTGCATTTACAAAACGTTTGCACGCGTCATGATATTAAATTATTTTCGAATCGATTGTATCATCAAAAAAATTATATTGTCGTGTTATTGATTTTCAAATACGTTTTCGTCGCACGATTTGTTCGAATCATAATCGTGTGCGATTATTCGTAATTTGATCATTTTTTCGTGATTATTTTTTTGTCAATGTCGATGTATTTTAATTGATACGTGAATTTTTAGCGAATTTTTTTTTTAATTTTAATTTTTTCAAAAAGCGAAACGACGTTTAAATATAATTCGCGATGAATTCACATTTTGAATATTTTGTTATTTTGATTTTTTTGTGTTTTTGTTTGTTTTATTATTTTTGAATCATGCACATTTAACAATATCGCGAATTTTTTCGCGCATTTTCGCAAATTTGATTTATTTTTGAAAAATTTCGACAAAACTTTGAACGATAATATTCTCATTGAATTATGCATGTTTCACGAATAAACGAATTTTTCATTAATCGTCAATCGTTTTATGACGTTTGAAATTGTATCGACGTTGTGCTTTGTATGACGAAAAAAAATCATGAAATTTTGTGCTTTAGCGAGATTTTTCGCGATCATTATTTTTTAAAAACACAATTTTTGTTTTATTTTTTGATAATTTGTTATGAAATTCACGTAAAATTAATTCATATCAATTTTCGTTGAATTGAAACGATAATTTATCGTGTGATTTTGAACGAAATGTTTGTTTGCAATTTTTTGATTCATGTTTCATGTTTAAATTTTGTCGAAATGTTTCAATGATTCATATTTCGCAATTTTCGATTTGTTTGCATGCTAAAATATGACGAAATGTTTTGTTTTATTTGCAATCGACGCATGTTTCGCGTTTTTTTCAATTGTTGTTCACATGTTCAAATTTTGTCGAAATGTTTGCAATGATTCGTATTTCGCAATTTATGATCGCGTTTACATGTTCGTGATTTGATTCTTGACGAAATGTTTTGACAAACGATTCATATTTCGCAATTTGCAATGTTTTTTTTAATCAACATATGTTTTGAAATATTTTTCATCAAAATGCTCGATCAAATGCGTTTCACATCGAAAATTCGATCAAAAATTGTCATGTTTCACAAAAAACATTTTTTTTTTATTTTTCGAAAAATACAAACAATTCGCGTGTCATAATATTTCGTTTTTTTTATGTCAATGCGAATATGATTTATCAAAAATAATTAATTTTTGTTTCATTTGAATCACACACGAAATTTGCGACAATGAACGAATTCAAACATCGAAAATCGTTGTCATTGTTTATTTTATTTTCAAATTTTTGATATGTTTTTGTTCAATCATTCATTGATCAAACTCGAAAATTCGCGCATTATCAATATTATTTTTAACAACGAACGAATCATTCGACAAAATTGTCAGTAATTTTATCGTCGTATGCAATATCATGTTTTTGAATATGTTTTCGTGCAATCGTTTCGTTGATCGATTGAAAAATTGATGCATTATTCAATATTATTGTTTTTTATTTATCGACGATCACGTTTGATGCACAATCGAAAACAAAAACGAAATCATTCGTAAAATTAATTTTTCGTTATCAAAAATCGATCGAATTTTTTATTTTTTTTTGAAAATCATTCGAACACGAAATATTTTTTTCAATTGAAAATTTTTTGTAAAATTAATTTTTTTTTATTTTTTTCAATTGAAAATCTTTCGTAAAACAAAACTTTTTGATGATTTTTGCATCGTTGTTTGAATCGCATCGAAATGACTTGAAAAATTATTATGATTGTGATTTTTTCATTTGACAAATTCGAATTGTTCGATTTGTTTGCAAAAATCGTCGCAAATATATCAAATTGACGATTGTTTTTGAATTTTTTTTTTCAATGATTTTTTTTTCGAATCGTTTGTCGTGTTTGTTGAAATTTCGATGATATTATGATCAAAACTTTTTGTGAATTTGTTGCGTTGTTTTGAACGTCAATTTTTTTTGAACGATTTAATCGATTCGAATTGTTGTAAAATAATTGTTAAAATATTTCATGAACACGTTTCGTCGACGTTGAAAAATTCGAAAATTCGAATTGAAAAATCGTTTTGACAATTGTTTTTTTTTATGTGAAATTTTGTTTGTTTTTTAACATGAAATTAAAAATCAAATTTATTGAAATTTTTTGTGTTGATATTTGTAATTTTGTACAATTTCAAAAAATCGAAAATATCAAATACATTTCTCGATGTTGATCATAATTGTACAACGATTCATTTTTTTTTATTTCGAAAAAACGACGAATTTTTTTTGTTTTTGCGTTTGCACATTTTGAAAAAAAACAACGAAAACGATTTGTGTTATGATTCGTGAAATGTATAATTTTTGTTCGAATACATTATAACGTATTAATTCAAACGTTTCGTCGAAAATTTATTTGCAAAACGAATTAACGAAACAAAAAATGAATGCATTTAACAATTTGTTTCATCGACGTTTTGCGTTTGTATTTTGTTTTGTGCGAAATTTGTCGCATGTCGCATGTTTCAATCATATAAAAATTTGTAATTACGAAATTCGTTATTCATGCGCAATCATAAAATTTGTACAAATAATGAAATTTCGCAAAACGATATATTTCGTTTTGACGTCGTTTGTGTTTGTCATTTGTTTTACGCGAAATTTGTTGTACGTTGCACATAAATGTTAAATTTGTACAAATTGCGACGTCGTCGTCGAACAATCAAACGATAAAATTAACGTTTTCGTCGAACGATTTTTGATCAAATGATAAATTAATGTTTTGTACGATATTTTTTTTTGTTCGATTTCAAATTCGATCGAACGTTTTTCAAATAATTGCGCAAAAAAATTTTCAAAATTATTAATCATTTTTCGATAAAAAGTAAATAAAATTAAAATGTGATTTTTTGTTCAATTGCAAATTTTGTTGCATGTTCGTGATTCGTTGCGATTTCGTCAAACATATCGCATGTTTTTTCAAATTTGTTACATTTTCATTGAACGAATTGTATGTTCGTCAAATTTATAATTCGTCAAATTCGCAACTTTTTTGATGTTTTTGTATATGTTTTCGATTTTCGACAAAAATAAATTGTTTGACATCGTTGTTCGATATGCGTTTCGTTCGAAATCGTGTTTTCGTCATGAAATATTCGTACGAATACAACGAAAATTTTATTTTGATTATAAATAATAAAATCGATTGATTTTTTCGATTCGATGTGTTCGAAACGATTTATGATGAAAAAATTTGCATCGAAAAATGTCAAAATCGAATTTGATCGATATATTCATTTTGATTTTGATGCATTTAAAACAATTTCACGAAATCGATTGATTCAAATCAATTTTCAAAAATTTTCGTTAAAAAAACGTTTGCGATCGTTTTCGTTCAAAAATGATATTCGTACAAAACAAACGTCAATAATTTGAATTGACTGTTGTTTAAAATTGCAATTTCGTGATTAAAAATTTGAAATGAAATTGTTTTGAATTTAACGAAAACATTATTTTGAATTGATTTTTTTATTGCAATCAATTATGCAAAGTTTTTTGCGACAACGTTTGATAATTATGTCAACAATATTCGTCGCAAAAAAATTGTCGTTGTTATTGAATGTTATTTGATTATTGAAATTTTCGTTATGCGTGTAAAAGGTTATGCAAAAATATAATATTATTACATAATTACACGAAAATATCGAAATGAAAAACAATTACATGAAAATTTGACAAAACATATGTAAAAAATTTGATCATAAACGAATTTCGATTTTGTCATTCGATGTGATAAAATAAAAATGTTAATTTTAATGATTGATTAAATGTTGATTTTAAATGTTGAAATCGATGCACGTTCGTCACATTATTTTTCGTTTTTTTTCAATTTCGTTTCGAAACGATCAATTGATTTTTTTTTTGTCAATCGACAAAACACGTGATTTCGATAATTTGTTCGTAAACGCATTAAATTCATAACGAACGATAAAAACGACGAAAACGACAAAAACGATTTTTGCAAATTATTTGATTTTGTATTTGCGAAAATCGTTGAATGTCAAAAATATTTGACGTTTAATATGATGAAACGATCGTTTTCAAAAACATGAAAATTTTTCAAAAAATTTGCGTTTGAATTCAAATGTAAAAAATTATTAAAACATGAAATATGCGAAAATATCGTCTCATTTCGTATAATGAAAAAACGTTTTTTTTGACAAATTTTTGAACATGCATGCGATGTTCATTAATAGTTAATACACAAAAAAAATGAAAACGTTTTCGAATTTTTATTCGAAACGTGACAATTAAACGTGAATTATGATATTTGCGATTAAAAAATATGATAAATCATTTGAAAATATTTGAAATTTGAAAATTTTGAAACAAATTGATCGAAACGAAAAAATTGTTTAACGTTTTGAATTTCTGATCAAAATAGCGATTTTTTATCAAATTTTCGATGTGAATAAAAATATTTGTATTTTGATGACGAATGCAAATCTATGCGAAATATTTGAAATCGAAATTATTGCAATTGATAAAAAAATTGATTTGCAATCAATTCGTTAAAAATGCAAACGATAACGTAAATGATAAAATAAACAAACGATCGAAAATTTGTTTTTTTAAAATTTAATACGTAATTTAAAGTGTAAAAATCGAAAATTCGAATTTTTGAATGTAATGAAAACATTAATGTAAACGTTGAATTTTTGCAACATCAAATCGATTATACGATGAAACGAACAATTTCGTTATGTTAATAAAATCAACTCAACAACGTTTAACGCGTTGATGTTTACGCATATTCGATAATTGATGTGTACATTGTATTCGACAAAACGTGAATGTAATGAATTTCGTTGAAAATAATAATTCATACAATTTTTTACGAATAATTTCGACGATCAATTAATCGATTGTATCACGAAATAAACATTTTCGTCATGTCAATAAAATCATTGCATTCACGATTAACGCATCGATATTTTCGCATTTACGATGTTTGATTCGTACATTGCATTCAATAAAACGTGTATGCAATAAATTTTTTAAAAATCAAATAATTTGCACGAATTTTACAAATAACTTCGTCAATCATTAATAAACAATTGAAAATTTTGTTGTCAAACTTGTAAATGTTCGAATTTTTTTTAACAATTTGTTGTTATTCATATTATTGCATGACATTTTACATTAAACGCGAAAAAATTTCGCGAACATATGAAATTTCGAGAATTTCATTTTTGAAAAATTTAAAATTTGCAAACGTTTCTGAATTGACGCAAAAAATGTTTGACAATTTGTATAATCAATAAATCGAATTTTTTGACATAACAAAACGAATCTATTTCGCAAACGTAAATTTCTGAAAACTTTTCAAATTCGAATTTTTCAAATTTTGATTAATCGATGTTTTCTGATTGATTGCAAACAGAAAATAAACGATAATGCGAAACTGATACGTGACAAATGATCGAACGTCGATGTTTTGCGAAAAAAAACGACGTTTTTGATGTTGCGATAAATTAATTGATTTGAATTTTTCATGAAACATGCGAATCAAATCATCGATTGTAAAATAAAATTTTTGATATTTCGAAACAAATGTTCGAAAAAATGTAAACGAACAATTGATATAATTTTTCGAATCGTTAACATTGTTGCAATTTCTGTTTGTTTTGATGTAATATCGAATGTCGCAATAAAAAAATGCGAATTTTTTGATAATATCGATGCAAAACAAAATATCGATTTTGATGTTGCAAAAAAAATAAACGAAACAGACGAACAAACGATTGCTGACTTTTTCATGATTTTGTACGTGATTTTGAATGTACAAAATTGAAAATTCGAATTTTTGATGTTTCGTGATTGAATATTCGAACAATTTATTTTTCGTTTTTTTTCAATTTCGTTTCGAAACGATAAATTCATTATTTTTATCGAATGACACGATCAATGATCGAAACGATTTGTTCGTAAACGTTAATGCAATTCGTTTTTGTAATTGAAATGATCGAAACAAATGCGAAAACAAAAAAAAATCGAAAAAAAACGAAAAAATATGAAAATTAAAAAAAAATTTTTTACAAAAATACGAAATTTCGAAAATTTCGATTTGTAAAAATTTAAAATTTGCAAAAATTTGTTTTTGACGCAAAAAACATTTGTCGATTTGTACAATAAATTGATCAATTTTTTAAACAAATTTTTGCTGAAAACAATGCGAATTGATTTCGCAAACATGTGTTGATTCAAATTTTTCGATTTTGAATTTTTCGAATTTTGATTAATCGACGATTTTTGATTGATTGTAAACTTGAAATAAAAAATAATTCGCATTTGATTTGAAGAAATGTTTCGAAAAAATACGTTCATTTGATTTTCGAATTGATTTTTTTGATTGTAAAATAAATTTTTTTTTTGACATTTTCATCGAACATTTTGAACAGATTTTCGATAATGAAATAAAACTTTTTCGAAAAAATTGAACATGATCGATCGAATTGACGAAAATCAAAATTTCGCGAAAAAAATCGTCGATTATGATGTTGTCGCAAATCAAATAATTTAAAATTTTCACGAAACATGCGAAACAAATCGTCGATTGTAAAATGAAATTTCGAAATCGATTTTCGAAACATTGATGAAAATGTTGCGAACGAAATAAAAAAAATCATTGATTGATGCAATTTTCACGAATTTTGATGTGATTTTGTGTGTCGCAATCGAAAAATTCGAATCATTTGATGAAACAAATCGCGAAACAATTTTCGCTGAAAATATTTGATTTCGTGATGTTGCGAAAAAAATAAATGATTTTTGCGAAACAAACGAACATGTAAATGCTGATTTTTTTTTTTTACATGTAAATTTTGATGCGAAAATTCGAAAATTCAAATTTTGAACAAATTTTCAAACATGATGCTCGCGAATATGTTCGTGAAATTTGTTATTGAAATTGAAATTTTGTTTGCAACGTTTGCAAACTCGAACGCAAACGATTTGTTGAATCGAAAATTTTTTCATCGATGTTGATACAAATTCGAATGTTGATAAACGAAAAATTGCTCGTTCAATTTTCATTTTTGCGCGAATGCGAACAATTTGAATTCGAAATGCGATAAATCATTTTGCGATAAATTTCGCATTTTTTGCGAATAAAACAATTGTTGATTTCGATGCGATTTCGCATGTTGAATTGATTATATTATTCGAAAAAAATGAACAAATGTTTGTAAATTCTTGAACAAAAAATTTTCGATGTTTTGATTCGAACGTTTGAAAAAACGAAAACAATCGCGTCAAAATCGTAAATCATCGAATTGATTCGTTTTTCATCGACTTTGATACAATTTCTGATGCAATAAATAAAAAATGCGATATTTTCGATGAAATGATCGTTTCGAAAATCATTGCAAATTCGAATTTCTGTCTTGATGTTGCAATAGAAATTCGCAATTCAAACGAAACGAACGAATCATCGACAATTGATTTTTTTTTGATTTCGCATGTCGAATTGAGTGTGTTTGACTGAAAATTCGAACGTTGAAATGAATTACGTCGTGAAAAAATTGTTGCAAAAAAAATGTTTTCGTCAAAATTTTATTGAAACGTTTCAATGAAATAAATTCAAATTGAATTTTGAATCATTCGAACACGAAATCACATAAACATTTCGACAATAAATTCAACAAATTTGATTTGCGAAATAAATGCAAACATTGTCGAAAATGTTGAAAAAAACTGACGATTTCGCAAAATATTCTTTTTTCTGAATCAAAATAAAAATATTTCGAATTGAAAATGTTTAAATTTTTGAATACTGAAATCATTTGAATGATCGAAAAAAAAACGTTGATTTTCTGAATAATTGAATATGATTTTCGAAAAACTTTCAAACACAATGAATAAAATCAATATCGAATGCTGAAAAAAGTTTTTCGTTAAAAATTTCTTGTTGTTTTTGATGCGATGATATTGAATTCAACATCGAAACGAAAAAAACAAAACGTTTTGTTAATGAAACAAATATGATTTTTTTTATGTTTTCGTCAAAATTGAATAATCGCAATACTGAATTTTTGTCGTAATATTGAACGAAAATATAAGAAATGTTATCAACTTTATCACAAATGTTGAAAAATCGAAACTGATTTGCAAAATCGACAAATGTAATTTTTGAAAATTTTCAAAAATCAAAAATGATTTCAATGTTGATTGTTTGAAAAAATATTGTGAAAAAATTCGAAAATTTCTAATCGAAATATGAACTTGATCGAGTGAATAAAAAAAAACGATCGATTCGTTAACAAAATAAATAAAATTTCGAAAAATTTTCGAAAAAAATAAATGATTTTAATTCGATCGAAAAAATGAAATTCGATCGAAAATTTCTGATATAATAATGATTTTCGATATGAAATTTCGAAAAATTGAAATTGAATTCATCGCAAAAATTGAAAAAAAAAATCGTTTTATTAAAATCAACAAACACGTTTTCGAATTGTTTTTCGAACAAAAAAATTGATTGCAATATCAAATGTCGATGAGAAATTAAATGATTTTTTAACGAATTACTAAATTGTTTTTTGAAATTATCGATTTGATGTGAAAAAACAATCGATTTGTTAAAAAAATTGATAAAATGTCGAGAAATTCTCGAATAAAAAAAATGATTCGAATATTGATGATCAAAAATTTGATTTTTGATTTAACGACGAAATTTTTGATTCGATCATTGCTCAAATATTCTGTATAATGTTTTATTGATAATTTAAATTTGATTTGATAATTTAATCGAATCATTTTCGTGATCAACAAATAATATACGTTGAAAAAAAAAAATTGTTGTTTGTGAATCGAAATTATCGCGTAAATTCGTTTGTTTTGAACGTTTTTTAAAACACAACGACGAGTTTATTATGTTTCGTTTTGCACATTCACAATTAATTCACGTTGTTAATGTTCAATTGTTTTCGTTGAATGATCAAAACGATACGAATTTATTATGTTTCATTATCGCAATTGAATTTAAAAACAAAAGGTTTTGTTTATTTAATGTTCGCGTATTTTATAACGAACATGACGTGATTGATTTCGATATAATGTGAAATGTTATGCAAAAATATAAGTTAATTACATAATTACACGAGAATATCGAAATAAAAAACAATTACATGAAAATTTGACAAAACATATGTAAAAAATTTGATCATAAACGAATTTCGATTTTGTCATTCGATGTGATAAAATAAAAATGTTAATTTTAATGATTGATCAAATGTTGATTTCAAATGTTGAAATCGATGCACGTTCGTCACAATACGAATTTGATTGAAAATGATCGAAACATTCATTTGTTTTATCGTTTGCAAAATCAATTCTTGCAAAATCAACATTTTTTTGATGAAACAATATGAAATTTTTCAAAATTAATTTTTGCAAAATCAACATTTTCGTTGTCGAAATGTCGATGATACAATGTATTTTGATTGATTTTTTGTTAATCATATCGAATGTGAATTTTTTATCGTCATTTTGATTTTGAATGACATTGTATTCATGCGATTTTGCAATCGTCGATGAAATTTTCTGTTTAAATCAACATTCGATTTGTTTTTGTGAATGCATTGATGTTTTAATTAAAATGTATTGATTCGAGTTTTTGTCGTGATCACGATCTGATTTAATTTTAAAAACGTTTTTGATATTTTGACGTTTGATGTTCGAAATTGCGAATGAATCGATTCGAATCGTTACTTTCGCGTTGTTTTTCGTGATTTGAAAAATCAAAAATTCATTTTGAATAAATATTTCGACAAATTACGCAAACTTTTTCAATCGTTTTGACGTTTTTGATTTGTCGATATTGCTATGAATAATCGAAATTTGAAATGATTGACGTTTATCGCTGAAAATATCAATGAAATCGAATGATTAAAATTGCTTGCTGTAATTGTAAATTTCTCATTGTATTGAATAGCATGTTTTTGAAATTTTGCGTTGAAATTTTTAATTTTTCGAATTCATGCTTGTTTTTTAGATTGAACGATACGTGATAATAAAACAATACAATAAATCATGATTGCGATACTTAATTGTATGATGTAAATTTTTCATTCTCGATTTGATTTTGATCGTTTCTCGTTCGAATTCTCGAAAAATCGATTTCTCGTTCGAATCGAATTTTGAAAAAACATAACGCGTTCGATCAATGAAAATACTCAATTGTTTGATTGCTAATTATACACGAATGATGCTAATCTGATGATTATTGCAATTATTAAAATGTAAAATTCGTGATATCAAAAATGTATAACAAAAAACAAAATAATTTCTAAACTAATAATTGCAAAATTAATTATTTTTTAAAAAATTTGTTATATACACGTTCTGCTAAATGCAACGTACACATCAATTATCGCATATGCGCGAATATCAATGCGATAATCGTTGTTGTGTTAATTTTATTAATATGATGAAATTGTTCGTTTTATTGTTTGATATTTCGAATTTGATTTGATTTGACAAAATTCGATTCGCGCTTTTTGCAAATTTTGAATTTTGAATTTTTTACAAAATTCGATCATGAAAATTTCAATTCGATTTTTTGCAACGATATTAAAAACGATAATAATAATATCGAAATTGCAATATATTATCGAATTTTTATTTAAACATTTCGTTTGCGATAATTGATTTTGAAAAATCGTTATATTGTTTTTTCAACGAATTTTTAATTTTTTTTTAATAATGAAAATGAAAAATTGAATGAATATGCATGTCGTCAAACAATTTTAATTTATAAATCAAATTTTTTTTTGATCATTTTGTATAAATTCAATTTTTTGTCATCGAATTTGTTCGACGAACGAATCGTTTTTATATAACGACAATTCAATCAAACATATTTTTTTATTTCAAAATTTATTAAAAAACGAAATTTGTTGATTGAAATAATTATTTTTTGTTTTGTATCGATAATATTGATTTTGACGTATTTAATATTACGATTCATTTTTTTGACAATAAATTTGTTTTGTTTAATTAATAAACGTTTTTTAATGATTTCGTAATTATTTAAATTTGATTTAAAATGCATTCGAAAATGACAATTTTATTAATGAAAAATAAAATAAATTCGATAATTGTTGAAACATCGTTGTTGTCAACGAATTTCATGATATTTATTCAATCAATTCAATTGTTTTAACGATAATTGCAATACAAACGTAATCGCATTTCGATATTTTGATTTGTTTGTTCGATTTGATTATCGATTTCAAATTAAAAAACAATAAACGATTTACATTTAATTTTTAATCGTTTACAAAAAAAAATTCAAACGCGATTTTCGAATTAATCATTTCGATTTGAAATAATGAAAAAAAAAATTCATAAATACGAAATACGTACTATAACAATATTTTGACGCAAATTTGAATTGTTAAATTATCGTTATCGATCACGCAAAAAATGTAATTACGTTTTTTGATTAAACGATCGATAATAATACAAATGACATTGTTGTTTTTGATATTAAATAATTAAATTATGAAATTTATCGATATATCAATTTATCGTTGATTAAAAATCGACGATGAAATTAATAATTCGTGACGATTATTGTGTAAAAATTTCGATCGTTGACATTTGCGACAATTACGAATATAACGTTTGATAAATAATTTTATATTAAATCAATAATAATAACGTTTAATGAAATTTTTAATACGATTTATGTTCGAATATGCACAAAAAAATTGATCGTGAACGTTACGAATTATTTTCATCATAAAATTTAATTGATTTGACATTCATAAATTTTCGTTGTTAAAAAAAATTTCGTTTCGATTGAAACAATTTGCAAATTTATTTTTTCGTTTAATGATTTGTTTTTCGATCAAAATTTAACAATAATTAATACAATTTTCGTTTTTTCGATTGATTTGCATGACGCGTTCGTACAAATCGTTTTAAACGTCAATCGAACATAATTACAATCGAAAAAATGACAATAAAATTTGTTTTTTATAAAATTCACGTTCGTTGTTTTCGACGAAACGAAATTTAAACATTTTTATCAAAATATTCGTTTTTATCATGAGTCGTGCTTGAATAAACGTATTATTGATTAATTAGACGAAAACAATAAATTTGCAAAAACAAATAAATACAAAATGTTGAAATTGCAAACAATGTGCGACGTCAAATTTCAAATCACGTTAATTTTAACGTAAAATTAAAACATAATTCGTTGTTCAATTACATATCATATTAATTATTTATTTGTCAAATTTATTTGTCAAACATGTTCGTAACATTATTTTTTTTTCGCGAACGTCGTTTCGACGATTCGTTGTTATTTCGAAATTGAAAAATTTTTTTCAAAATTTTGTTGATTGATTTGAATATTTGCAAAATTCAAAAATTTCACGATTATCATTTTTCATTTTCAAATGTTTCGTTGTTGTTTCAAAATTCGATAAAATTTGACAACAATTTTTGAAAATATTTTTGACACGATTCAGTTTTTCATGCGATGTAAATTTTGATTGTAAATAACACGAAAACGATAACGAAAATTAAAAATTGCGAAAACGTTGCGAAAATAAAATCGAAATAAATGTATTGAATTCGAAATTTTCAAATTTTAATTGAATATAATTTCGATTAATGTCAACATGACGATTTTTTTTCGAAAACGACGACGATTTGTTGAAAAATTTGATTCGTTAACGACGTTTTAAAATATTGAAATTAACGTTTTGAACGATTTTGAATTTGCAATCGTGAAATGAATGCGATAAAAATCGTTCATTACGTCGCGAACATTATTAAATTTTTCGTTGTCGACATAATATCATGTTCGATTATGCGATCAATTCGATCAATTGACACGATATTGAAAACGATTGTAATAATATCGAAATTTCAAAATATCGTTCATTTTTCATTCGAAATTTTCGTTGATTATAACAAAATCAAAAAATTCATTGATTTGATTTTCGAATGAATTACGAAAATTTTTGCGCAAAAATCAACAATGAAACACATCGTAAATATGTATAATTTCAAACAATTTGAATTGATATGAATTGTTCATACGTTGTAATATTTTGTAAAAATTTAATTTTTTGTTATTGAATTTGTTAAACGATTTGATCGTTTTGATGTTTCGTCGATCGAAAAAAACGAAATTTTTTTCGACGTATTTTACGATTTTTCGATGTTTGTTGATTTGAATTGTTATACGTTTTTAAATCATTTTTGCATGATTTCGTACGTAATTGAAAATATTTTGTATCGTGTCGATAATATTTTTTGTTTTGACGATCAAAAATCGTTTTTTCGTTGTAATATACGAAATAAAATTTGATAAAAAATTTATACGAAAATGAAAATTTTTATTGATAAAAAATGAAAATAATTTTGTTGTTGCAAATATTGCGTTGTTGTTTGCAAATTCGATTATGAACAATCAAACGTTTCAATCGTTTTGCATGTAATTGCAATATTGTCGCAATTGTTTTTCGATATTTTGATTGATTTTTTCGATTTGTTCATCGATTTTTGAATGAAAAACGATGAAAAATTTACATTTGATGTCGAAAATTCGACAAAATGTTTATTAAACGAACGATATAAATTGAAAATTTCGATCAAACGTTATCGAAAAAAATAATTCATATGTACGAAATACGTAATTGATGAATATTTTGATCGTGATTTTAACATTGATATTTTCGTCGTCGACGATACAAAACACGTAATGACGTTTTTTGTTAAATTTGTCAATTATCGTGTATATAACATTATGATCGTAAACGTCGAACAATTCGATGATGAAATTTATTAATATGTCGATTCAACGTTGCAAAAATATAATCAAAAAAATAAATAAATCGTTTTTGCGATTTTTGAAAATTTTCGTGCGTTGACATTCATAACAATTACGTACGTATCGACGAATCGTTTTGCGCATATTAAATCAATAATAATCGCGACGTATAAAATTTTTCATGCGATTAAAATTTAAATGTTTCGAAACAAAAAATTCATGAATTTTTTTGAAAAAATCAACGAATAAAAAAACATCGACGAACATTCAAAATCGATTTTTTCGATATAAAACGTCGTTTTTTTCAATGCAATTTCGTAAATCAATTTCATTTATTGAAATGAAATTTTGTTCGATAATTTCACGATAAATCGTGCAATTATCGTCAATTTTGTTGACAACAAAAATTCGTTCATAAATAAATTCGTCAATTTTCATCGCGTGAATTTCGAATCGTTTCGAAATAAACAATATTTGTTTTCGATATTAATGTCGTTCGTCAATATCGTTTTTTGATCGTGAATCAAACATACGAATCAAAACATTTGTTTTAACGTTTTGAATTTCGAATTGAAATTGAATAACAATATTAAATTTCGAAAAAATTTTTGTTCAACAAATTTGACGAAAAATTAATTTTTTTGACGTCATGAAAATTTTCAAATTTTTGTGATCAATGAAAATTTTGATCGATTTTTCAATGTTTTCAAATTTAAAACGTTAATGTTTAAACAACGAATAATAATTAACAATTTTTTGTTATAAATTTCGTAATTGCATTCGACTGAAATCATGTTGCGATTATAAAAAACAACGAAATGCAAAATTTTTTCGTTATCGTATTGAAATAATATTTTCGTATTGACGTAATCAAAAAAATCAATTTTCAAAATGATTTGTTTGATTCGATCGTAATGTCGTAATATGAAAATTTCGATTATTGTTTTTTGAAAAAATTGAAAATTTTTTCGATTTTAACAATTCATTCGAAATTCACGAATTTTTTGATCATTCGAATGAAAATTCGAATTTTTTCGAAAAATCACGAATGAATCGTTTGTAAAAATTGACGAAATTCACGAAAATTTGTATTTTTTTCAAATTTGTAAAACGTTTTCAATTGACAATGATTTTTATTTTTTCGAATTTATGCGAAAATCATTTATCGATAATATGACGTTCAAAAATGTTTTTTTTTTAAAAATTCGCATTTTTCAATATTCATTTGTAATTCGATTTTTTTGAATTTTTTCAACATTTTACGAACGTGAACGATGTGTTTTTTTTTGAATTTGTTATAAATGAAAATATCATTTAAATAAATTTGACAAAAATCGTTCAAAAAATTGAATAACAAATCGTTCAATGTAATGTTGTCAATTCGCGAATTCGTTGATCAATTCGAAAAATAATATTCGATATTTGTACAATTTCATGAAAATAACGAATGTGATAAATTTTTCATTTTTTTCATTCATTCGAAATTTGTTGAAAATCGATATGATATTCAATTTGATCAAATATTTGCAATTTTGCATTTTAATTAAAATTTTTTCGATTAAAAAAATGACATATCGATTGCGTTTCGTGATGTGATTAAATCGTCGATAATTCACACACAAACGTAATTGATCATTTGATTTGATTGCAAATAAAACGAACAAAACGTATGTTGTTTAATTGAATACGATGAAATTTTTTTGAAAATTATTTTTCAAATATTTTTTGAATTTTTGAAATTTGAATTCGAACAAAAAATATATTCGATTTCGAAACAATGTATTGTTATCGTTTAAAAATTCGATTTTGTGATCGTAAATTCGATGCGACGACAATTCAATTGTTTTTTGAAAATCGAATATTTTTGACAAATGTTTGAAATATTTCGATATTTTTTTCATTATACGTTCAAAAATCGATTTGATTTGTTCGTGTTTTAAAATTTTTTTGATCATGACGACAATTTTCAACGATTCAAAATTTGTTCGCAATGTTTTGAATGCGAAATCGATTTGATTGATCGTAATAAAAAAACATTGCATTTTTTGTTTTCGATTTTTGAAATCGACGAATAAACAAAAAAAAATCGCATCAATTATCGCGATATTTATCGAATCGTTTGAATTCAATTTCGAAAATGAAAAAATTTCGAATTGTTGTTTTTTGATTTTTCAACGTTTGTTGCGTTGTTTTTTCAAATTTTTTTGATGAAATGTCGTTTTCGTAATCGTTGTGATATCAATTTTTGAATGATTTGATTTAACGACGAACGATTCGTCATTTTGATCGATTTTCGAATGAATAAAACAATCGAAACATTTTGAATCGAATACGTTTGATTCGTTTTGTACATAAAACGTTGAAAAATTAAATTGCGAACGAAATAAAATCGTATATCGAAATTTTATTGCAACAATATGTTTCGCGTTATTTGTTTTCGATAAAAAAACATCGCGACGTCAATTAAATACGTTTTATCGACGATTTGAATCAAAAATTTTCAAACGTCGAATTTGCATTGTTTTGATGAATATATTGTCATGATAATTACATTTGAACGATTTGAAAATCAATTTATCGTAAATCATATTCAAAATAATTTCATGTTTGTTTATTCACGATTTTTTTAAAATTATCGAATGATTGTTCAAATCGATAATGAACAAAAAAATTGTCAATTCGAAATGCAAATCAATTGTCAATTTGAAATAAATAACATGAATTATTGAAAAAATTTGACGATTGTCGAATTCGATAATGAATTTCGATTTTAATAAAAATACGAAATTCATGTTCAACATGTTGCATACAAATTGCGCAATTTTTTTATCAATGAAAACATAATCAATTGCATCAATGTTTATTAAAATTTTTAATTTATATTTATTATCGTTGAATGACAACGTACAATTGATAATTAAAAATCGTTTGACAAAAAAAATCAAACAATTCGTCATATAAATAAAAAAATTTTTTAAACATTCATCAATCGCGTTTTTGATGTAAATTATCAATTTTTCGAATCAAATTCGTTCGATTCGTTGATCATGTTTATGTAAAACATTTGCATTTTGTGTTAATAACGTTTTTGATATTTGTAAACGTTTGAATATTTTTTTTATACGTGATCGATTTCATCACATAGAAAATATTTGTTCGTGACGATTAATTTGTCGATCATCGAATCACGAATTTTGATTTCAACGTTGAAATGAAAATAAATTGTAAATTTCACGAAAAAAATCGAAATAACAAATTTCGTAAAAAACATCGAAATCGAAACGACAAAAATTGATTTGAATTGAAACAATTCAAAACGTTGTTGACGTGTCGCGATTTTTTTTTTCGAAAATTCGATTGTCGATTGTATATTTGTTGTAAAATATTCGAATTTTATCGAACGTGATAAATTCACGTGAATATACATTCATCGTTTTTTTCAAATTTCAAAAATTTTGTTCATCAATTTTTCGATTTTGATGATTTCGTTATAATCAATTGAATTGTTAAAACGAAAAAAATAAAATAAAAAAATTGAAAATTTTGAATATTTATGATCAATGTTCGAAATTGATTACGCATATTGCGTTTGAAATCAAAATTTTCGAAAAATAATTCAAAAATTTCAACATCATATGTCAATTTTGAAATGATTTATATCGATATCACGAATCGATTGTATGTGATTATCGACATCATTTTCAATTCAATCAATCACAATAATGATTGCGATTATGTTCGTATCGTAATAATCAACGTTAATCGTCATTTTATCGTGTATTTTTGTTTTTCAAACACGTCAAATAAATTTTATTTCATCGATAAATTTAAAAAAATTTGAATGTTTTTGAAACGTCGTTTGTTTTTATTGAAAAAATTAATTACGTTGATTTCGTCGTCGTTTTTTTATCGTCGACGTCAAAATTTCGTGCACGATCGCGAATTTTGTGATTAACAAAACGTCGTGATTTTTTTGAAAAAAAATGTAATTTTTTTGTTTGATCAAAAAATCGATCACGTTGTTTTTCGTATTCGTTTTTCAAAATATTCAATTTTTTACGAATTTTATTTAATTCGATATTTGTATTGATCAATTCGTCACGATCGACGTTGACAATATTGTACAAATTTTGATATTGAATCAAAACGTTCAAATAATTGTCACGATCGATACGTAATCGATCAAATTTTTTTAAAAAATCGACGATTTTATGATTGATTTATCATTTTAATTGATCGATAATGACGATATTCAAAAAATGAATGATTTCGTCATTTTTCATTTTTATGAATTCGATCGTTAATATAAATCGACGACGTTTGAATTGTTCGACAAAATTTTCGTCAAAAAAATTGTCGTTAATTTTGCAACATACGATTCACATTGAAACGTAACGTTTTGAAACGTTGTTTCATCGAAATAAAAATTCGAAAAAATTGTTTTGTGATGATTTCGAATCATAACTAAAAATGAAAAATTGAAAATGAAAAAAAAAAAAATTAATCGTGTCAATTTTCGTTTTTTATCGTCGAAAATTGTCGTTTGCGTGAAAATTCGATTTGTTATTTCACGATTTTCGTCAAATGTTTCGTCAAAAAAATTTTTGATCGTTTGTTTGATCAACAAAACTTTTCGTCGTTTGTTTCGTCAAAAAAATTTAATCGATTTTGAAATTTTATTTTTGAACGTTCGCGTATCACGACGAACGATAAAATTGAAAATTTATTGTAATATCATGAATCGTGTTTGAATAAACGTATTATTGATTAATTAAACGAAAACAATAAATTTGCAAAAACAAATAAATACAAAATGTTGAAATTGCAAACAATGTGCGACGTCAAATTTCAAATCACGTTAATTTCAACGTAAAATTAAAACATAATTCGTTGTTCGATCACATATCATATCAATTATTTATTTGTCAAATTAACATAAATTATCTGTCAGACATGTTCGTAACAATGATGACGAAACGAAAAAAAACAATAAAATTACAAAAAATATTGAAAAAATCATGAATGACTATCATTTTATTGTTTTGAATTTCGTTGTTTTGATAACATACATGCAAATGAAAACACAAGATGTGTGCGAATGTCAAAACGCTAATCTCGATTGATCGATTTATATCAATGAATTTTGATTGCAACATCTGTCGAGCACATTTGCGAAAATTGTATTTTCAACACTTTTTCACAGCAATCGCTTGTGTTTTTTGCTCAATATTTTGACGAGTTCAGTTTGAAACTTTCGTGCAAACTTTTTCAGCGATGTAAATTCAGTTTTTTCAACGATGAATTCTGAAGTTTTTTCAACGATGTGTTGTTTGAAACTTTCGAGCAAGCTTTTCGAATGACGTAAATTCTGTAGAGTTAAATCATACATCGATGCGAAAATTGCAAAAACGAACGAATCGAAATTCGTGATTTCAGATATGACGTAGAGTCGATTTGTAAGACGTGCGATCGAACATCTGAAGAATTGCGACGTTCTAAATATGCATTTTCATGAAATGAAGCATCGATGTGAAATTCGATATCTAAAATTGAGTAGAAAATACATCATGAAACAAATATCAATTGCTTGAGTAGTGCGATATTGACGAGAATGCAAATCACATCATGATTTGATAGCATCATTGTGAATTTCAGAATTTTCAAATACTTCTTGCGACATCAATGAATCGATCTTTATGTAATTTGATTGTAAAAAGTTTATAAAATATGTCGATGCGATGCGAAAAGCTGAAAATGATCGAGAAATCGATAAAAAAAATGATGCATCGAATGCGTCGAGCATGCATCGATGCGAAAAGTGCAAAATCGAATTTTTTTGACGTGATTAAGATTTATCAGAAAATCAAATCGATTAATATGCGAAAAAATCAAATATTTTCAACACTATTTGTTCTTTTTGATCGAATTTTTGCTTTGCAAGATCGAAATGTAATGACTGCATAATACGTTTTTTCGAAGCGATATTATGTGATTTTAACGAATATGTAATGACTTTATAATACGCTTTTTCGAAACGATACTATTTGAACGTGAACATCTTGATCAATACATTTTTTCGAAGTTGTACTGTCTATTAGATTGCTTTTTTTCTTTTAACAATTGTTCGTACAGTACGTCAAATACGCTTTTTCGAGATTGTATTGTCAAAACTGTACTCACTCTTTTTTTTTCGTATTTATCGAACGATTGAAGTCTCAAAAATAATAGAAAATAAAGACGATTATCAGTCGTGTTAAATCAAAACGAAGTCACAACAAAGATAAGTTTTTATCATATTCGTTAAACAATAAAACAAAACATACAACAATTTTTAAAATTTTTTCAAATCACAAGACGAAAGAAACGAGACATCGAATTCATTAAACAACAACTTTTATGCTTTTTCAAATCATGATCGATCAACGATTAACAGAAAGAAAAAAACGAGCAAAACAAACAAACAAACAACATGCTTTAATTTTTTCAAAATAGTGATTTTTCGAAATAGAAAAGTCAATATTTTCTCAAAGTAAAATGAAAAAAAGCGAAACGTCAATAACGCATTCTCATGAATATTTCATTGTTTTCAACTTTTGAGACACTTGACATGATTCAATCAATAAATCGATAAATGACAAAACGCTTTTGACAATGTTTGCAAACAAAAACTGAACGAAAAATTTTCGAAAAAAAAAAACGCATCGAAACAAATCGAAAAGAAAAAGAAATAAATGAAATCGAATGTTGCGAAATCGAAAATTGACGCGAAACGATTTCGCGAACATGTGTTGATTCAAATGCTTCGAATTTGATCGATTTCGAAACAAATGAAATCGTCGCATGAAAGTATGACGTAATGCGACTTTGTATGAAGTCAAAAATTTTAAAATTGTTTTTGTCAAGAGTTTTCGAAAAATAAAAGCGCATTTGATGTCGCTGCAAATCAAATGAATTCGATTTTTTTGCGAACATGCGAAACAAATCGTTCACAGTGAAATAAAGTCTCGATGATGTAAACGTTCGAGACGAAATCGACGAGCAAACAATGTTTGCATTCTTCAACGATTTGCACATCGATTTGAATGTCGCAATCGAGAGACGAGAGAATTTCGACGCAACAGATCGTGAGACAATTTCTGTTCAAGATATCGACTTTTTTGATGTTGCAATCGACGAGAAATCTGATAGAGAAGTAACGAGTGACGCGACTACTGATTTCGATGACGAGAAAAATGATACGCTCTCTGAACGTTCGCGTACAATTTCTGATGTAAACATCGAGAGAGATAAAAGTTTCGATGACGAGAAAAATGAGAAGATTATCGATTCGAAAACAGATAAAACAAGCGAAGTAGAAGATGAAACAACGAACTCAACAGATTGTTGAACAGATTGTTTCGACTTCTTCGCGTGACGAATACGAATATGTTCGTGAAACTTGATGTTGCTATCAAATTTGATCGAATGCTTGCAACGTCTGCACGTATATTCTTCGATTCGTTTCGCTGTTATGCGAATCTTTTCTTTCTGTTTCAATGATTCTTTCGTTTTCTGTTTGAGTTTGTTCTTGATTTTCGACTCGTGTTTTCGCATTAAATAATTTTCTTGTGCTCTTTTTGCTTGAACGAATCAAACGCATTTCTGATTGATTTGATTCTGTTGATGTTGCTCGTACAAACATCGAAAATTCTGCGTTATTGACTCATTCGCGAATATGTCATTGACTGAAATGCAAATGCAAAAAAGAAATGATCAAGAAAAAAAATCAGATGCGAATTCGGAAATGAACGATGCGAAACTCGCAGAAAAAATACGAATCGTCATTCTGACTGAGTAGAATTCGCGTAAAAATCCGAATAAATATACGCGAGTTCGTAAAATAAAATCGATAAATAGACGAATTCGCGAAGTAAATAAATAGATCGAATTCGCGAGAAATTCGAAAAATGAATAAATGTTATCGATGTAACTGAAAATGTACTAATTGTACTGAATGCTGTCAATGCAACTGAGTCGATTTCGAATCTGACAAAACTGAATGTTTCGAAAGCTGATTATTGCTAAAATATTGCAAATCGATTGTTGTATTGCTCGACGACTAGATACTACGTGCGCTCATGCTGTAGTTGATACTAAATGTAATAACGAAAGTTGCTAATTCGATTCTCATAATCTATTGAAAAAATCATGAATGATTATCATTCTATTGTTCTGAATCTCGTTTTTTGATAACATACATGCAAATGAAAGCACAAGATGTGTGCGAATGTCAAGACGCTAATTTCGATTGATCGATTTATATCAATGAATTCTGATTGCAGCATTTGTCGAGCACATTTGCGAAAACTGTATTTTCAACAAAAAACGACGAGAAAATATCAAAAAAATAAAAAATGTTCGAAACATCAAAAGCAACAATATCACAATCAAAAAATCAAAATTCGATTACGCAAAAAATAAAAATGTAACGTTGATGCAATTTTATTATGTGCGTTTGTTTGATTTCTCATTTGATGTATTATGCATCAAAACAGTGACACGTCACGCGTTACTCGCGAATTGATCAATGAAAAAAAATTTATATCAAAAATCACAATTAAACGAAATATATTGAGCTTCAATTGATTTGCAATTGATCGTGATTGACAATTTTGACATTTTGCCAGAATTTTCCATGATTTTGGTGGGGAACTCGGCAGACTAGCGGCACTTTCTGGATCCAGCACAGATTTACGAAATCGACGATATCTACTATCGTATGAGCCTCAAGAGTGGACCGAAACGGCCCGGTCTTGGCAGAAATTCTCTGACTCATTACCGCCGGTTCGCCGATCACTGTTACTATCACTCTTTTCATTTGTTCTCTTCAGCTGTGTTTGTAAGTAGTAGGTACTGAAGTCTCTTTTATCTGATGCTGCTGTCATGATAATCTGAAATAGGTCTCCTCATGAGCGCTCATTCCTTGTTATCCTTCCTTCCAGCCTTGCTCTCTCATTTCCTGGTGTTTTCTCAACCCTTCCTTTATCCAAGAGCCATTCAAGACTACATCACCCCTTATCCATTCAACTTTGATCGACTTGGCTTTGAAAGCCCTGTCTTCCTCATCCAGAAACTTCTTTCAGACCCATCAGGCTGGCCTGCTGCTGAAGCTGCAATGTAAGCAATCTCTTGAAGTTCGAAGTCCAGCGCCGACGGTCGGCAGCAGTATTTGGCATACTATAGCTGCCACTATCTTCTCTGCTTTCTATTTCAGGTAACCCAAGAGAGGCTCGGCTGCTCACTGCAGACGAGCTGGCGGCTCAAAGCTCAGCAAAGACTTCAGCCCAATCTTGATCATTTACAGCTGCGTCATAGATGGAGTCGACCACCCATACTTCTCCTGCAGATGAGCCCGTGGTCTTAGCTTCATCAACGTTTCAAGCTTTGGAAGTGCTCTCAGCGAGGTTTTGATTCGCTCATCCTCAACCATGCTGTCGAACTGAAATAGATCCTGATTCTTGTAGGATTCTACCTGCCATTCAGGCTGGATGTCGAAAAGGTAATGTGGTTCTGTTATCGCGTTGCTGAAATCTACCAGCAGACCGCCTTTGTAGTTTCTTCTCATAATGTCCAGGGGGTAAACTCCCTGCTTGCGGATCTTGGCCAGGTCTTTCAACATCTTTTTGAGTAGACGGTGAGTTAGTGGAGGATCTTCTCGTACTAGATCCTTGACAATAGCTCTGAATGCCGCTCTTTCTTTAATTGGTTTGTCATAATCATCTCGATCCCAATCGCTCACGTTGAACCTATCTTCTAGTATTGGTTCCATCGTTGCTGGCACGGTCGTGTAACCGTGACAGCGAATAGCAACCTCGCCATCCAGTCCTTGTTGCTTCAATTTTCCGTAGGCGCGGCACTCGTTGTAAAAAGCATCCGCATGAGCATGTAGCGTGTCGAGCGACAGAAATTCCTTTTGATAATCCAGTAGTGCAGCTACATCTTCTCCATCATCGTAGAATTTGAACTAAGTCGATCGAGCTGCGTTAGCACTTGCGTATCCGACCCCGACCAGAGCATAGGGACATACAATTTTCAGTGCATAATTTCGGGAGCCAATTCTTACTTCGAAGACGTGAGATTGTCCGTTCGACTCCGGGTCACTCAAAAGCGTACGATAGTCGATTTTAGCTCTGCGATGAGGGAACTCGTGGAGCTTCGGTCCTTCGCATTGCGGGATAGGTCCCTTATATACCAGAGCTGAGAGCGTCCCTAGTCCTTGAGCTGCTCTCCTAGACATGTCGCTTTTATTCTTTTCTAGAGGCCCTCCAATGGAATAACGACCCAAAGCCAGAACCAAATGAGGACTAGGTCAGTTGAGCAATGTTCTCTGACGTGCATGAGCTCCACTTATCGCGGTTCGGGCCGGCACACCCTTTCTGAGATAACAGTCTTCGCTGAAACTGTCGAGGTTGCAGGTGAAGTTACAGTCATCCAGCGGCTCTCGGAATAGAATAAGTACGTACTTCTGTAGACTTTCCAATTTTAAAATTGTTGATGCTTGATAACGCAGGGGCTCAGACAGCCACTCGCTCACATTCCGCACGTATGCAACAACCCAGTTTTGTGCGCCGTGCAGCAGACAGCCCCTCTTTCAAAAGTCCAATCGTGAATTTCGCTATACACCCAATCGGTGCAGAGTAACCTTGCAATTCGTGCAGAGTAACCTTGCCACGACATGTTCGTGTCGACCTTCCTTCCAGCGCGTCAGCACATGAGCCTTGACGCTGAGTACAGCCAATACCAGTGCTCACTGAAGAACTTGCAAAGCTGTGCCACCAAAGTGATTGTCTACGAGAACGAATTCGTGGTGCTCCTATTTTCCAACTGTTAACGATCACGTTTCATGAACGCCTTTGTTTGCTTTATTTATCAAAGGTGGTTCGCCAACGCACGACTTTACCGTTTGTGGTCGATGAGTTCTCTTTGGCTAAACTGTACGACGAAGGCGTAGAATGGATGGCTATAAGTAGGCGGGATATTGTATGCTAGGTGAGAGTCTGAAATCCTCGAGCTATGGAGATGTATCGTGGTAATCTGACTATCGAAGAGTATTTGAGACTTCCGAACCCTGTCATATCCAATCACGACGGAGAAAAGTTCAGTAACGAAATCAGCGGCGGAACGACCAGAAACCCTAAATGGGTGTCGCCAAGGAGTATTCACCGCTGGAGAGAGTTCAACTATCAACTATTTGAGGAGCTGTTCCATGTAGAATATGGAAAACATTTACGAGAGATCTTAGGAATCAAGTACAATTTCGCCGACCTCTCGGACCTCAAATATCCATTTTGCGAGGTTCGGGATGAGGACTCCTTGGAAGCATTAATCATATCATCAGTTCAACGAACTGTATGCGAGGCCTTGCGTGTAGCGCAATGGAATTTGCTCGCTCAGGAAGACTGTGGAATGAGCCAGTCTGATCCAGAGCCGCAGATAGGACAGGAAAGTATATACATGGCACGTGGGTACGTCTTACTGCAAATTCTTCCAAATTGTATTGTTCACTACACGACACTGGCTGTAGGAGCTTTTGATTCAGAGTACTCTCTGAGACCGAAGATTAAAGTGCTAATACTACGATATCGTAAGGGGCCAAGCTGTAATTGGTGAGCTGGATTTTGACGACAGCTTGTCCTTTAAAAACTCTGAAGACAAGAACTCTCCACCCAACAAAGAAGTAGAGCACGAAAAGACCGCGCCACCTGAGGTGAATCGGCCAAAGGATCTTCAGCCTAAGGATCGTTCCTCGAAAATGAAATCGAAACATAAATCCTGGCGTCCCGATTGGGCTGGAGTCAAGCGTCCCGATTGGGCTGGAGTCAAAGCACCGATGTCTATGAAAAAGCCTAGGAATCTGTAAGTACCTTATAGCTCTATCTATCGTTCTTCATCGATGATGAGCCCGGTGTGCGTCTCGCTTTTGAGTCAAATCAGGACGTGAGCCTCCGGCACCACTAGCACTCATCAATGCTGTAAAATAGGGTGATGACATGAGCAATGCTGACTGTGCAATAGGCTCCCGGGCGACACGAAAGTGAGCAGTATGTATTCTTGAGAATCATCGTTCGTCCTACTGACTATGTTTTGAATCACGTCATTTCGTACTCCGCGCGATTCCTGGTAAGTGACCGCAACCGGGTAGGCCTGTCTCGACCCGTGAGTCGGTTATGGTCACTTAGTACTAAGAATCGCGCCGAGTACACCCCATTTGAATTTTATACCTTGAACTCTCCCCAAATATTCACATACTAACATGTTTACTTCTCAAAGCGGTATTCAAGAGCTCCCAGATCTTGAGAGGCTCTACGCGTTCACAAGACCACACAATTGGTAGTTCCAAGAAATCGTCATGGTTCTACGCATTGTCACAAATCTTTACATACTGCACCAAGGCCAATGCCCGCTATGGGTATCTGATTACAGACCGAGAGCTCGTGGTGATCAAAATCCGCCCAATGTGTCGTCATGTACCACCCCCGGCTCCAGAGTACAGACGCTCTTCAAGGAACAACACTCCGCAACCAATAAGTGACGAAGGCGAGCTGAGATATAAGGCTATTCCCTGGACCCATGACAAGTCTGATGAGCTTACCATCAACCTCGCCCTTTGGGCCCTACATTTGATGGCAGCAAAGGATGGCGGCCTCACAAAGGATGACCATACGCGACAAAGCCCATATAGCAATGAATCGGATCTACAAGACTCATCCCCAGATCGCCAGTCCATCAACCTTCTGCACACGCCAAGATCTGATCCTTCAGGGGCCGCAAGGGAAGAAAACGAGGCGAATGTGATGTCCCAAACCTCCCAAACCAGACGACTATTGTTGGAAATTGAAATAGGCGATAATGTCAATGAAAGCAGTCCTACAGGAAAGAAGCGGAAGAGAGATTCCAAAGAGGAACCTAAATCGAGAAAGGTGACACGAGGACGCAGAGGACCTGGTTGAAGAGTCAAAGGTCGACAGAGTGGCTGAATCTGGATACAAGCGGCCGATTTGCATGTGTTCCCTGAGTAAATTGGGTGAAAGTGGGCAATGGCAGTGCCAAATAAGAAAAGTTTTTTTCCTGTTCTTTTGTTCTTAGATACTTATTGTTCAGATAGCTATCTTCCCTTCCTTTCCGTCGTTACACTTGGTTTTCCAGGCCTTGCAATCCACTCAATTTCCTCACAGCGCATCGTCCCGAAAGATAATATCCCCCTGAGTGCCTTCAAATGATAACGGGTGCTTTAATCAAAGTCTTGTAGCTTCTGTTTCACGGCTCCAGCAGTCACCAGCAAACAGTCCGAGGGAAATAAGTCCTCCATCTCATATGGGACCAACAATAGAGCGGTAAGTGCTGTAGGGGTATGGAGGCAAAATTGGATGTGGCGTCGCGTTGCTCACACCCGAAGAGTGGAACTTGATTCTACGAAGTCGGCGCGGTTGGGTGGCGATTTAGGTACCAATTATACCTCTAGATATCAAGTGGAAAGACTAGAAGGACAAGATAGCGATGACACGAATCAAATTCGATGCGTTGGTCTCTCATGTAGTGAGATATTCAGAATCCCGGAAAGAACTGAAGGTTTTTCGCCCGTCGATTCTCTGGTTCTTAGCTACTTATAGTCTTATAGAGGACAATCAAGATGACATGCTTTCCATATGGCAATATAGCTTCTCAAAATGTAATGGTCTCATGTCTCATGAAGTATGTCCAGATGTGCAATACGAGGCGAGTACACTTTCGCATCGACAGGTCTAGCAGACAAAATTTGGGTTAATTCTGATAGATGTTGAAGAATGTCCAAGTGGCAAATCCCAAAATAGCCGTCGTCACGGAGCTTCGGCATTGCAACCGAACACGAACCCCTAGGGGGAGACCTAACCCAAACAATCAACTCGTCCTCTCCCTCACAAAATCCTTAAATACAACACATACGGCCTATTTCCTCTCCTGTAATCACTGTTCGTTACACTCCCCGTACATAAGGAGCATTCGTTATTCTCCTTCGTCACTCGTTCCGTCCTTTCCTCCTCATACTTTCTTTTACCCGTACCCAATTGCACAGCCAAGGGAGGCACGACCGGCACAGCACAACATACATCTGGGGCAATTGCAGCACCGCAAAAAGCTTGGGCGCTCTTTCCCAAGGTCGCAGCCCGTCGAGGCGTTCACGATGTTGCACAAAGTCAAGATACTAGGCCTTCTCTTCGCATTTTTACATTTTCTTTCCTTAACTGCAGCGTGGCCTTGGCCACCCTCGTTGGAAAACATCGAAGGCCTCATTGTGAGGCGGCAAGATACAAAGAGTGGTACGTCTTTATGATTAATGTGAGAGTAAAATCAGAACTGATGGTGTGTTCAGCCGCTGCCTCAGAAACGGCCAAACCCACCGCCACAGCCAAAGCATCCAAGACCGCCGCAAAAGCTTCGGCAACCGACAATGACTCCACAATAACGTCTGCCTCAGCGAGTAGCACTGGTGCTGCGAAGTCGAAAGGCGCGGCCGAGACAAAAGCGTCATCTGGTGCCTCAAAAACCAAGGGTGACGCCTCCAAGACTACCAAGCAATCTGCAAAGACACCAGCAGTGGATCCCAGACTACCACCTGGCGGAGTGCAGATGCTCACACCTGATACCACTGCAGCTACTACATATTACAAAGTTGGAGATTACGTGACCTTTGGGTGGAATTATACATCCCTTTCCGTCAAGCCTTCAAAGATTGACGTGTACGTCACCTGCACGGCCAATAGCGCAACATACACAATAGCGAATAATGCCAGCTATCAACCCACAGGTCATGCAGTGTGGAATACCAGCGCGGACGCTACGGGGAAGGCTCCGTTATTGACCGACCAGTATACTTTGGTTATTCATGACGCAGCGAAAGACGTGACAGCCAGGGCATCGGCAGGATACCTGGATACGTATGAGCAATTCGTCTTCGGCATGTACACGCCTCAGGCGTACGTTCCTAAAGATCGTGAGCAAGCTTTCTCCATGGCCCAATTCATGCACTACTAACATGGGCAACAGAATGGAAATGTGCAGTCTGCAGTGGTGCCCTTTCAGACATGGAACGGCAAACCCTCAAATTCATGTTTGGCATGTGCATAGTCACAGTACTTTCATTTACATGGTTTGTGGGCGGCACTGGCCTCCTAGTAAGGCTGTAAGGTACCGGATAAGGTTCTTCTGCAGCTCTTCTTTGCATATCCTTCAAGAGCTATTGTATGCATTTTCGCGGATTGGTAGGCTTCGGGATATGGTTCGCATATAGCGTGGAAAAAGGCCAATGGATGGATACTTGGGCAATCCAATGATAGGTAATGAAATATTAATGTAAGGACGAGCAAAGTTTATAACTATCTGTTACGAGCCCTTTTAACAGATTCTTTTCGTCTTTCTTTATAGCTTCATCAGCACTGACTGGCTTTGGCTTTCCCCGCTTAGTAGAGGGTAAACATCTTGCGCTTCATGGTGGTGTTTGTGCTACTCTTTGGTATGATTTCCAAACAATTACCAATCGACGGTCTTCCGCATTGGGCACCAACGCAACAATCCACTATCCCTAATGTTTTCGAGATTCATCATCAGTACAACACACCCGATCTCCGGAAACAATGTGGCGCCCCACAGTGGCTCGGAGATTGCAGAAAGAGCAGAGCAAACCGTCGTTTATTTGGCGATGCTTGTTGTCCGTACGACCGGTATAAGAATGACTCTGTACGCCCTCCTGCCTCAGCATCACCAGACACGACACAGCACCTTGGAATCAAACAATCGCCATACTAACAGCAGATCTCCTTGCAAAACATTAGTCATTGGAACCTCATTGCTCCTTCCTGATCCAAGAGCTTAATAGCTTCAGGGCCTATTCAGAAGTCAAACCAGACACAGACACAAGATCCAGCTACGCAACAGAGTCTATCATCCATATCCCAGTATCTATTACAGCTACCACAATCTCCCATCTAGCCAAACACCAATCTTCACGCGACCAAATACGCTGTAGCCATAGCATCAGCCGTGCGCCACCCCTCCGCAAGCTGTCAGACCGCCCCAACAAGCAAACCACTACCCAGCGCCCTAACAGCCAAGCCCATACCCATCACAGCCTCAAGCCCTCGCCCGGTTCCACAGCCACCGCCTGGACGCCCGAATCCACACTCTCGGTCCATTAACAAGTCGCCCCATAACTCCACGTGCGAATCCCACCGCCTGCACTATCTACCTTCATCCAACCGCCATCACCAACTCAGCCCCCCCAAACAGACCTCCAACCTCACCAACCCTCCAATCTCAATCTCTCTAATCCAACAACCCAACCCATTAAAATGCCAGCAACCAACACCTCCTCCTCCCAACCGCCCGTCTGGACCGCGGCGATGAAAACGTACGCCTTAAGGCTGATTGCCAGCAAGGAGGATAATAAGAGTGTGGTTATCTTGATGGAGACGGAGTTTCCGGCGCTGGTGGGCAAGATTGGGACGGGGTTTGTGGAGGGGTTGAGGACGTAGATGACGGGAGAGGGGAGGGGAGAGAGGTATGGGGAGATGGGGGAGAGGGGCAGGGGGAAGTAAAGAGGGGGAGGGGAGAAGGGGGAAGGGGGAAGGGGGAGAAGAGGGGAGAGGGGGAGAGGGGAGAGAAGGGAGAAAGGGGAGGAGGGGGAGAAGGGAGAGAGTGGAGGAGGGGGAGAAACAAAATCAATTGGCACATGATAGAGTCTTGGAAAGGGACAAGAACGTGAGAAGTTGGGTTTATGAATTGGATACGATAGTTGGGATAGAGACGGCTGGGAACTTTAATACTATTAGACTTTTTTTTTCTGCTCTCTCTCTCTCGAAATCATTATTGCTGAGGTGGCTTGGGAGGGGAGCGTGGTTCGAGATTATGGTTATGAGTGGGGGTGGGTGGGTAGCGGTTGGGGCTGGGGCTGGGGTGATGGGTTTCTTGGGGTTTGGAGAAGAAGCAAGGACTTATTTTTTTGGTTTTTTGATTATTATTTTGCCATTCATTCTCTATTTTCGCGGCAACTCTTCCGTCTCTCTTTATTTGTCTCGAGCATTTTCCTCTCCGTCCTGACCAATTTCCTCATGAACCCCAGATCTTCCGTAATCTAGCTGAAATCACCATGACGGCCGATGTTTATGCTCAAGCTGCATTACTGATAGTTTTGCTCCTGAGGACGGGGTTTTGAGATTGGACGAGGTGGTCAGATATGGTACTCTCCCGAGAAGGAAGGGCGGGGATTGAAGGAAATGGAATTGAGGGGGAGATGGGAAAAAGAGGATTAGAAAACCAGAAAAGCAGTAAATGGCAGATACTCTTAGAGCATATCATGAAGAGCAAGGAGAAAAATCAAACCCGAAAAAAGGAAGACATTCGACCCACGAGACGAGGCGAGACAGGACGAGGCCGCCGATTTCGATACGAGTAAATGAGGTCGACGCTTTAATTTCTCCCCTCCTCCCTTCCTTTCTCGTGCATCGCTCCCCCCAAAGCCCCCTCCCTGGTCCAACCACTCCCCTCTCCAACTACCCCCAAACCCCAAACCCCCTCCCAACCCCCAATCCAACCCCTCGATCCAATCCGCAACAACCCCAAGCAAAGACACGCTCGCGATGCTGACAAGTATGACAAAGGTGGTAGCTACTTATATAGTTGAAGAGCGCGGGGATTAATTCCGCTCTATGGATTACGGAGCATGTCTATTCTATTTGAGACTGAGGAGCGATATAAATGAGATTGAGAGTCGTAGGGAAGGTTGTAGTATGGGGAGGATGGGATTTGGGATTTCTGTTTTCTGAGGCTGGGAAGATGGTAGGGCAGGTAAACCGAGGAAGAAGAGTTTTGGAAAGGAGGGTTTTCTGGGCGCTGGATCGAGCATGGGGAGATTGAGAGGGGGAGAAGGTGGTTGAGGGGACGTATGTGGACTGAGAATAATCAATACGTGATGTAAAGTGCTGAAGCACCGGAGAGGTACTGTCAAGAGACAGAATAATAAAACCTAGACTATTAACCTAAGTCTTCCCAAACTCCATTCAACAAGACTCAGGGACGCCTGGGTAGTACATGTAGATAGACTGAACTCCCGGGTTCGAACTCAGAAGGTTCGAATCATACATTGACCCAAAGAATCAGATAGGGGATGATCATGAGCCCAGAAGGTCCCAATCATAAAATGGTTCAAGAGTAGCCCAGAAGGTTCGAACCATAAAATGATCCTTTACTATATTCTTTTTCTTCTTTGTAGAGTAGGAGTGATAAAAGAATGGAGAAGTTACTGAAACTGGGATGTGGAAACATAGATAGGAAGATGAGCGAGTGAGTGAAATGATACAACCTTGGGTTGAAGGTGGTAAGCAGTTGGGATTGAATTGTGAGGTCCCAAACTTCTGTCCCTCGAGCTGCGAGACTCTGTCAGAGAAGCCGTACTTTAGTAGTTGAAGCAGCCCTCGACCTGGCGCATACTCTACCTTTGCGAGCATCATGCCATCCGGTCTCTCGAACACAGCATCGCCGCTCTTGCACGAACGCCGTCGTTAGTGCAATGACTTCCAACTTCACGGCCATATCTCCTGTTCATTTTCTGCTCCTTTCCTCTACTCCGTTGATCTAATACGTCCTGGCCAAATTTCTCAAATACCAATCCGCCAACCGTCTCCCCACCTTCGCCTCACTGACATGGATCAAGTCCCCTTCAAGCGCATAATCAAGCTCATTCGCATTCACCACCTCCCCATCCAGCAAACCCCCTTCACTCCACCTCACCTGCCTACTCCTCTGTTTGTTTACCAGTAACCATCCCCTCAACGTCTCTGCATCCGTCTCCAGGAACCCCGCTAGTTTCTTCAAGTCCATTGTGGTGTAGAGTTTGAGGTAGGATTTTATGAGCGGGGAGAACATGTTGGTTTTTACTTCGTCCATGAAGATCGCGAGGTGGTGCTCCATCGGGTCCGGATTTATGCTTGGCATGTCAAAGTCTGGCGGCGTGGGGGAGATGAATTTCGGGCATGCGGTGCGGAACAACTCCTCAAACAATCCTAAGCTCTCTGGGCCTCCGCGCTGTAGTCGATTGAGCTGCTCGCCGTACTTTTCCCGGAGCGCGGTATGTATTGTGTCGTCCAGCTTGGTCGGATTGAATGCGACGCAGATGGCCACGAGGGCGTACATCTGGTCGTTCTTCTTCGATATGCTATCGTATGATGCGGCTTCCTTCTTCTGGAAGTTCTTGGTTCGGGAGACGTATACGAGGATATGGCTGAACATGCGAATGGCGTCGGCGTAGCGCCGCATCATCATGTAGCAGAAGCCGACGTAGTAGTATGTTGTGAAGTGCGCTGCCATGACCCGAGCAAACATCGCTTTTTTACTGAGCTCAATATCATCCAGCGTCTTCAGGGCCAAGGAGAAGTCGCCGAGAAGACAGTGCACTCGTAGTAGGCCTATGATGGAAAAATAGCCAAGCATGCGATAAAGAGGCCGAGAGCCGTATTCGCCTGCAACGGCCATAGGGTCTTCGTTGCGCTTCATAGCATCGAGCTGAGCGGTGATTTCGGAACGCTGGATCAGGGAGTAGAGGACATTCAGGACGGAGTAGCAGCCCCATGTGTTGGGGTTCTCTTTCAGGATGGGGAAGTCGGGATCTGAAGGGTCGGAGGTGCGGGCGACACGGTTGCGGTAACGGCAGAAGGATTCGAATTGATATATGAATTCGTCGATTACATCCCACGCCCAATAGTACTGGATATAATATTAGCTGCTGCGCATTCAATATGACGAGAGCGGGTGAAAAGCATACTGAAGGTACTTCAAGGTCTACGGGCCCGTCGGAGTTGAGGATGTAATGGAAAAGGTTGCAGTAGTTGTCGTAACTCGCAAATTTTGTTTCGAGCGTCGCTTGATACTCTAAGGGTTGTGCGGCATTCACGAGCTGAGCTTGCATGTCTTGCTGATTACTGCCAGACCCATAGGAACCCATCTGGTCCATATCATCAAGGCCATCGTCGAACTGGACCTGTTCCTTGTAATCGTTGACAAGAGCTTCTTCTTCTGCGTCGGATTCATTGTCAAGGACTTTCTGAGGGTCCGCCGTTGTGTACGGCGCCCTTTGGTACAGCGCCATCTTTCGTCGTGGAGAATAGAAGCAATGCACTCACATCATAATCCTTGAAAAGTTGAGGCTTCTCGCTTAGATAGCCTAGTCGATCACCGCTAGATCCTGAGCCTAGATAAGATAACCCAGATAAGATAATCGGCGGGGCTCTTAAGACCCTGTCGAGGCTCTGAAAATGTGGGGTAATTCAATGGTGAAGCTGCGAAGGGATGTTCACAGAATCTCCGGAGCTCTACAGGTAGGTCTCCCGTATGAAGTTCCGTATGTCTCCATCCTACAAGGTCGCCTTGATCCAACTCCACCCAAAGCCGCTGTCCCCCACCTTCAATCTCACCAAAGCAGCAAACTTCATCCGCACCGCCGCCCACCGTGGTGCCACCCTCACCGTCCTCCCTGAATACGCCCTTACAAATTGGCTGCCCGACTCCCCCGCTTTCCTCCCCATCTGTCACGAATGGCGCACTTATCTCGACAAGTATAGATCCCTCGCCCGCGAATGCAAAATCTGCATTGTCCCCGGCACCATCGTCGAAGCGCACACCGACCCTGAGACAGGGGAAACCAAGCTCGTGAACGCTGCTTACTTCATCGATCACAATGGCGAAGTGCTGGGGCGGTATGAGAAGAAGAATCTCTGGCACCCGGAACGACCGCATTTGACCTCCTCCACTACGAGCCCGCACGAAGTGATAGAAACACCTATCGGCCCAGTCGGGCTGCTGATCTGCTGGGATCTGTCATTCCCCGAGGCATTTAGGGAGTTGATCGCTGCGGGGGCCAAGACCATTATCATACCAACCTTCTGGACGCTGACGGATAGCTCCCCGTATGGGCTGAGCGTGAACCCAAGGGCTGAAGCCGTGCTTCTCGAGGCAACGGTAACGGCGCGGGCGTATGAGAATACGTGTGCTGTCATATTTGTCAATGCAGGTGGGCCAGCTATCTCGGGGGGTACCCAAGCAGGTGGACCCAAGCCCCAGGAAGGGGTTACGGGACCAGCGTCTGACACGAAGCCGGCGAGTGGGCATTATGCGGGGCTTTCCAGGGTTGCTTTGCCCTTTGTTGGAGCTCTGGGGGATGAAACGAAGGATAGTGCAGCTGAGGGAATGAGTATCGTTGATGTGGATATGAGACATGTCGACGAAGCTGAAGCGAACTATAAGATTAGGGAGGATATTGGAAGGGAAGGCTGGCATTACCATTGTCGACATCAAAGACGTGGCGAGAAGCTGTGATTAACCAGATTATGAAACCCTGTAGGCCATTAGTAACGGGCACAAGAAGTGAATACGTGGAGTTGAAGTGATCTCTCGACGTTATGGCGAGGCTTGAATAGGAGTAAGGACAGCTTCGCATCTTATTTCTCATGCTTCCAAGAAAGCTGTTAAAGCCTGCTCTACTCCGCACCATGAGCGTCTCTATCAATAAGGAAAGCACTACAAGCTATGGGGTATCTCTGAAACGATGTATCGACAACGCCGAAGAAACGCCAACAGTATGTAACAGCAGACGAATAGACATTATCATAAGACTTATCGTCCGGATTCGTTAAGCATCAAGCTATTCCATGCTTGTATAGGGCGATATGCACACATCAAAGATGCTCTATCTGGCGCGGTTCTGTATCGGTGCTCGGGAAGTAGAGCGCTCCGGTAGCTTAAGGATCGTTGTCTTAAGCTGCAACAGTCGTTGGGTTCCACGGAGAACGGTGGTTGATTTTTATGTTTGAGAATGCAGTAAGCGATGTCTCATCTTCATCGTCTTCCAGCGAACTATCGGAGCTACCTCCATTGCCGTCCATGTTGAGCATCTGGAAGCGATTATTCCCTGTATTGGTTCCCCGGGCTTGCTGGGCAACGTTTTCTTTCTTTGGCAGTAGCGGCTGCTTTGGCAATGGCGAGGAGCATTCGTCAGGGGACCACTCAATTTTGCTCCCCTTGTAGGTAAGACGGGAGAGCATGCAAGTCCGAGCGAAGATAGCGTTGTGTATGGAGTTCAGCGAGATATGCATATCCTCCTTCTGATATGAGATATCAATAATCACAAGATTGTGGATATGATCCAGGTCCTCCCGAACTCGTGTCTCAGTAATATTCGGATGCACATTGCGGATGACGAGGTTGCGAGTTGCTCCGAGTGAGATCTTGTAAGCGATGTGACCCGGTAGAATGAATTGGCGATCATTCCAAGTCCATTCGATCTTTTAAGATACTCCGTTAGCGGCGTCTGTAAGATTTCATGAGTAGACTTACACGTTTTCCATGGATATATACGTCGGATCTCTTCACATAATTCATGAACTCCTGTGCGGCGCTACCCTCAAGGAAGGATATGCTAGCGCTACGCTCGTTGGTACGGAGGAAAATGTCGAGAATTGTTCCTCCACGGATTATCTGTAGGAGGTCTTTCTGGGTAGTTCGAGCAGAAAGATTCTGAGCGACGATTGTTCTCTGCTCAGATCGAGCGTATTGCTGCCTCTCAGACCTCTGTGGTGCACCATCGGGTTCGTATCTATCAAGCTCGGAAGGATGCGAATTATCATCCCGTCCAAAGCTGTACTGCCGCCCATAGAAACCAGCCTTTGTCTTCGAAAACGGACTACCTTGATCTTTCGAAGGCCATGAAGGACTTTGACTTGGCTGATTACCGTAGCTGTTACCAGATTGACGGGAAAGCGCTGGAGGTTTTTGGGAACTGAAGTGGTAATTGGCCTCGCCGTCAAGCAGGCTGCTGTTGTCCGGGATACCGTCAGGTTGAGGTGCTCTTACATCACCGCGAATGAGAACCTGGATTACAATATCAGAACAGTAGAGAAAAGCTATTGAAGAGAGTATCTACCTCAAGAGTCTCCTGAGCAATCCCTCCACGGTAGAGGGCCTCTTTGAGAGCAGCTGTCTCCTAATCAGCAATTGATCGATTGGGACTTCCAAGAAAAGATCCGAACTTAGGGCAGCGTACAGTATTCTTGAGCACTCCGCAGCTACGATCTCGTTAGCTTCGACAGGTCGAAAGGTAATCACAACACATTTTACCAGGTTATCATGGTCAACCTTCGGAATGCTGACAGTGGGTAGATTGACTGGTGTCGTGAAATCTTGGCCAGAGACATGCTAGCCAAGGAGTAAATAAATGCTAAGGGACAACGGATCATATGCTGGAAAACACACATAGTCAGCACTGTTCGACTCATTAGCGAGCGGGCCCATTCAAACTCTGTAAGGTTGCATACCGACGTAGAAGTGTCAGAAAGTATGCTTTATCAATCGTGACAGTTGGTGCAGCCGCCATATTTATGACTACCTTCGAAGGGGGAAAGGAGTCAACGTACAGAAAAGATGATGTTGTCGACACGTGCAATTCTTAAGAAGACGGGTAAATATGTATATGCAGGGTCTACCTTCCTGCATGAGAGGGTCCAAGGGAGGAAAGTAGGCCCGAACCCCTGGTTCGGACATTTCCCTCTGCCTCACTCAACGTCGACTTTTGCGAGGCGTCGGCCACGGTCACTCATCAGAAATCATCGATTATTCATGTTGGAGACTGTACTCTAGTATAACGAGAAAGATTTCACATGGTTTGTGTAAGACTTCTGGATAGATAAGTCATTGATTGCATGTTGTTCTATGAAATGCTATTTTACATGATTTTTAACATTTAATGTCATTGAAATGCGCATTAGTTATTAAGCTCTTGACGATTTCTGATTGATCATCTAATTTTACACATTTTTTTAGAAGAAAATATCTGATATTTCGTTTTATTTTTGATGTTTTATTCATTCTTCGATGCGATTCATGATACGATTTATTCGATTTTTGATTGATCGAATTCGTTGTTTTTTTTCGATTTTGATATCGAAATAAATTTTAAATCAATCAATTTCACGAATGTTTTTTGCTTTTGAAATGATAAAATTTTGTTGAAATCGTCGATCAAAATGCTCGTTGTAAAAATTCATTGAATGTTGATCGTGTTTTTTTGCATTTTTTGACGAAATTAATGACGATATATATCGACATAACGTAATTTAATGATTAATTTGATCGTTGACATGATAAACGTTTGTATAATTTGACGATTATCGCATTGAATATGAATGAATTTTTTCATGTTCATTTGTATTGATTCAAAAAAACGATTTTATCGCATTTTGATATTGATCGTCATTGACATGATCAACAATTCGATTTCGATGAAATTGATGATAATTATTTTTTGTTTTGTGATTTTTCAATCGATAAAATCGTCGAAAAACATAAAATAATATTCATTTGAATTTTGACGAATGTTTAAATCGTTTGCGAATGACGCATTTGACGAATTTAAAAAAATGATGATTATATAATTTGTTTGATTTTTGTAAACAATAACGTAATATTTGATGTGTGTCAAATATTTTAGCGTTCGAATCGTTTGTTTCGCATAATGTTTAAATGAATTCGTAAAATATTCAAATAATAACGAAATTGCAACGATTACATTTGATCGAATTGTTGTTGCAACGAAATTGATTGAATCGATTTTTTGTTGATACATGTGAATTTTTTGTGAAATAACATTATTTTCATTTTTTATCATCGAAATATAATTGATTATAAATGATTTTGATTTTTTTTTGTTCATATTGATATTGAATTTATTAATGAATTTATCGATATAATTGTTTTGACAAAATAACGTTGTTTGTTGCTTTTTATCGCGTGTAATGCGAATATTGAAAAATCATTCGATTTCGTTCATGTTTTTCATTTCGTAAATTTCGAAAAAAAAATTTCGAAAACGTCGATTTGCTTGAAATATTAAAAATAATACATGATTGCTATATCGTTCACGAAAAAAAATAAAATCATATAATCGCACATGAATAAACATTCGATGTTTGACATTTGTTTTAAATTTAAATTGTTAAAAATAATCGATAAATGACGATATCATAACGTTGAAAATTGTTTCAATTCATAAAATATTTTCAATAAAAAAAATAACACATTGTTTGTTTTTTTTCAATCGTCAAACGATTTGCAATAAATGAATTCGTCGATATCGTTATTTGCGAATGCGTTGATTGCGTTATATTGACGAATGTTCAAATCGAAAATTGTAATTATGATCATTAATGTTCGAAAAATTCTAATAATTAATATAATTGCGTAAACATTTTGTTTGATTTGTTGAAAATTTTTCGAACACACAATCGAATTTGATGTTTTATCAAATATTTTTCGTTGTCGAATTTGTATTTGAATATTCATGTGATAAATATAAAAAAATTTTTTGTTTTTTTGACATGATTTCATGAAATTTTTTTTCAAATTTGTTTTGATTGTAATGTTTTGATTTTCACGTCAATGATTCGTAAAAAATCGACGATTTCAAAATGTTTGAACATTTGATGATAAAAACGTGATTCGACAAAAAAATTGTCACGATGCGATTTTTTTTTTTCGTGAATGAAATAATAAATGTTTCATAAAATGAACGCATTTTTTTTGCGAATGCATTTTTTAAAACGATGTAATGATTGAAATTTCGAAACGAATTTGATTTGCGAATGCGAATAAATTTTTCAAATTGAATATTGATTTCGTCAATCGTTGTTTTCGTTCAATGTTTTTTTTTTTTTTCAACGACGATGCAAACGAAAATAATTTTTTTATTGTTTTTGCAACGAGTCAACGACAAGTGACGAAAAATTTTCTGTAACGACAAATGACGAAAAATACGAAAAATCAAACGTATTTGACGTGTTTTCATTTTTTGACGAAAATGAAACAAATGAAAATAAATATTTTGATTCAAAATCGTTTTCAATCGTTTGTTTGTGAAATTTCTTTGCATCGCGATTGATAATAAATTCTGTAAATGTTAATTTTTATACATTTTCGTCGTTGTCTGATTCGATATTCATTATTTTCGTGAAATCGTTTTGCGATATGTTAAACGTATCGTTAATCAAAAAAAACTCGTTAACGAATTGAATTAAATTTATTTCGTTAAAACGATAACGTGAATTTTCGTTAAATGTGACATCACGTGTACGTATAATTTTTCGTTGATTAAAAATTCAAATCAAAAAAATGTTAATGCTGTCATAATTTACAAAAAAATCGATGTGTGTTTTGATTTTCATCTTTTTTTTTTCGAAATATTTTTATTCAAAAAATATGTTTTTGTTTCATATTGAACGATGTGAACAAAATTCGACTTTTTGTCGATAATCATTTCGAACGATGTTTTTTATTCATGCTTTTTGAAAAATGTACGATTCATTATGTAATTAGCGATTTCATTGATTTACGATCA